>MU692426.1:9390-26166 GCA_026770625.1 Nicotiana glauca
AATTTAGAACACCTACGTGCTGGTAAACGAAAACCACGGGTTCAAAACTTCTTTCATTTATGATTTCATTGGAAGAAAGAAACCACAACTAATATTGCTAAAAATAAAAATAAAGCAGTTCAGTTTGAAATATTCTTGCATAGTTCATTTGTTATTTTTTTCACATTTAACTTCTGTAAGGTAAAATATTGCTTGCTCAAATTGGCTCAAGATGCTCCACTAGATAACTAAAAGATTTTACCAACATAGCTGGTAAACAAATGATTATATCAGTAAATGGAAGAATAAAAACATACCTGAATAGGAGGCCAGAAATTTGAAGATATGATGGTAGCATTAAGATTGTCCAAAGATACCTCGAGGTCTCTTCGCTCTGTATTTGAATAAAACCAGTAAAAATTGAGACTGCATAAAAGAATGGGAAGCTCAAGAAAGGACAAATGAGTTGCAAACATTACCTGGCTGTGGTTGATGCTTGATAGTGGCCTTTATATTTGTATTTGTCCTCTTTGAGTCAATCAAATCATTAAGCATTATTTCACATTTCTGCATGCTGCTTTCTCCAAAATGAATCTGCAAATGATAGGAAAGTCAAGCTGACAATGTAAATGAAGATGAAATCATATAGCACAAAATGTGTCTGTTTTCAAATACATCATGTGACAGATTTGAAACGATAGAGCATTGGTTTGACCCGTTACCTTGAGAAGTTCTAGAGTACGTATTTCTGCATCAATGTCATAATCAGATTTGTTCAAAAGCTTTTCAGCGAGCATTATACGATATTCGCTAACCAGCTGATCTTTGGAACCAATTATGCCAACTACCATACCAAGTATGTCAACCTTTCTTCGGTATCTGCTTCCCTTGGATGGATCTGCCTCTACAGGGTCAGGCTCCCAGCTTAAAGATTTCGGATCATAAAAGATATATACATAAGATATAAATACAATATAAGTATGTCCTCCAATCATTTTCAAAACAGTAGTGACAAAGATGGCATACTTTTGTGCATTAATCCATGCTTGCTTGTCATCAGAGTTAATATCATCATCCACAATAGTGTTTTCTTGACTCTCTTCATCTCTATTCAATTCTTCCAGCAGGCTATCTCCAGAACTGCCAGTTCCGTTGGGATTTCCACCAGTTCCATCAGTAAGCATGGTCACAATGCATTTAATTGTATCTTTTCTCCCCCTTAGGTATTCCCTTATTGGTTCACCAACAGCTTCAAGAAAAACACCTGCAGGATCTATAGTTCGAAGTGCTTTGATTGTTGAAACATACTGGTGCAATATATCATTGGTCGAGGCACCAGCTGTTAGTAATCTATATCTCAATGATGAGATAAAAGAATCTACCAGCTTCGAATGTTGCCCAGTATACTCGAGACACTGTTTCAAGTCTTCAATAGCAGGAGCGCTGTCAAATTCTAACAGTCATCAACTCACAAGTTGGAATATTTGAGACATATGAATAAAGTAGTTACTATGTCAGTAATTGATAAGTCAAGAAACATGCTGAATTGATACTAGAAAGCACTAAATGATAGAGAAAAAACCAGAGAGTGCTGCAACAAGTTTTACTCGTAAGATGAAAGAAAACAAGGCTCAATATATTAAACTAGTCACAGGTAAGAAACATAGGTAAAAAGTAAAGATCAGATGCTATGAATAGAAATCCATACTCTATGCTATAACCAAAAAGGGCTCAATAAAATATTAGTCACGGGGAAGAAACATAGGTAAAAGTAAAATCAGGACATTATAAATACAAACCCGTACCCTATGCATGTTATATTCACTTTTGAAAAATAAGTGAGAGAAAAATATTGCTGTACATAGGTGAAAATTCATCTCGGTCTCTACCATTCAAGTATGCTTACAACAAAGAACTTTCTTTAAGTCTAACATTATAAGACATAGCATAAGTCAAACTTGGACACAGCGTCTCATGTTTTGCGCCAAGTCTTCTGTTTCTTCCCAATTCTAAAACTTGGACACAAAGTCTCATGTTTTGCAACAAGTCCTCTTTTTCCTCCTACTTCGGGCCATAGGAGGCTACATCAAAGAACCATTCCCTTTGCTTCATACTCTTGTGCAAGCACGGGGAGTATCCTTAAAAATTAGATAATTACATAATATTAATTATTGTTCAATCAATGAGTGCCACAAATTCAAGGATTCTTACTTCCTGGTGCATCACAACGACGAGAGTTCATGTTATTTATTGGAGAAGAAAGAAAGGAGAAGTACTAGTGCATGTTAATTTTACACTAAAGCGACCGTGGAATCCTTAAGAAGTATAGTAAAAGGCTCCATTGTACAACTTAACTCGGGATGACCCTAAATAAAAAAGTTAGACAAACAACCTTTGCAGAAACGAAGACCATCACCAGTGGTCCATATTAATCTTTTTGTACAAAAGAAGACAGATTACGAAAACCTAGACCACAAGAATAGTTGGCAAGAAACAGTAATTTATGGATCGTTTGGATGGAGGGGAAGGGAGAGAAAGGAAAAGAGAAAAAAGGGGTGAGTTTAGTTCTTTGGTTTTAGAATGACTTTTTGGGAGAGAAGGAGAGGATAAAGTTATGCACGCAATGTTAAGTTTCAGTTCCATCCGAAAGTGGGCGGAAACAGAGGGAAAGACACTTTCTAGTAGAACTTTTTAATGCCCAAAAAGAGACTAGATGTGTTAACAAGAGAAATACTTTGCTAAAGGTAGCAGAGTCAAATCTCTTTCTCTCTAATCCAAAAACAGAATATTATCACTCCTCTCCTCTATTTTCTTTTACACGGTCTTCATTCTTCTTTTTCTTTCAAATCTTTCATTCCAAATATCTGACTTTTATCACTTAAGGACCTGCTACTATATATGCTCATGGGCAGAGAGTGAATCCCCCCCACCCCCCACCCCAAAAAAAAAATACAAAAAAAGGGAAAAAAGAAAAGAATGAATAGTAAGTCACCTGTCTGGATAATCTACAATGATTTCAAAAAGTTTGGCTATTCTTAAATCCTGCAAGGTCTCATAAGCATAATACTCTAAGCGCAATTGCCATCTAACAAGCCCCTCAGATGGAATTCCAGTTCCAGAATAGCACAAGGACGGGTGGGATGCTAGGGGCGACTTCAGGCCAGAGGAAGGGTCATTGCAGCTAGTAAAATCACCAAGGTACTCAAGAAGTGCACGCAGGAACTGTAGGGGCACAGCCTGCACAAATTGGTTCCAAATGTTAACAAATCGGATCCAGTAGTCCAAACATTAACGTTATCCATGTTCTTCAAGTTTGAGACAAAAATTCATGAAGAATTGATGTTTTTTTAGAGAGAGGCATGGGGAATTGATATACGAAATCATATAACCTTTCACAAAGTTATTTTGTCATTTTCGCAATGTCTTCCAAGCTAATCTATACGCAGATCACATGAGTGAAAGCATCATTGACAATAAATTGGTAAAAAGCATAACAAAATCCATTAGATCTATCCAGTGTTATCAAAGGCGCGCGCTTAAGCCCTAAAGCGAGGCTCAAAACATGTTGAGTGTTTTGCCTCGCTTAGTGGGCGCTTCAGTGTTATCATCAAGGCTCTAAGGTATATTTTTCCTTATTAATGAGCACGATCCTGAATATGCGACACTAAACGATTGATATTTAACTTTATCATAAATTTTCTTCAATTTCTTTGTCCATATATTTGGTATTCATACTTATAGCTATTAGTCTTGGACTACGCATACAGATTTGTAGTTTTTCTCCATTTGAGCCTTTCTTCATTAAAGCCCACGCTTTATTTGCGCTTTGCGCTTAAAACCCCATTAGATCTTAGAGCTTTTTTGCGTTTTTCACCTTTGATAACACTGGATCTATCTGACTCAAAACGTATGACTATTTGCAGAATATCAACAACAACAACAACAGACCCAGTTTGATCCCAACATGTGGGGTCTGGGGAGGGTAGTCTGTACGCAAACCTTACCCCTATTTAATGCAGGTAGAGTATTTGCAGAATATCAATGGAATCGAATCTAGTGCACTGGGCAAGGAAAAGATGTTTCATTACAGGATGCACACTATACAATATCCGAAGTAAGTCAAATGACCACCACACAAGAAGCCATTGCAAATCTAAGAGTGCTGAAGAAGATAACTTTCAAATGAGCTCGAATTGCAACTCTAAAATAGAACTCTGAAAGGATCTTTGCACTACTACTTCGAGATGTGAAATCGGGATCATGCAGATGAGACCAACCTGTATCCATGCTTTGATGGACTCCAAAACAGAGCTCCTATAGTCATCACCAGCCAAATCATGTACTTTATCCTATCACCCGTATTCAAAAGAATAATTTAGTACAAGATTAAATGAATGGAAACTTCATATAATTTGAATCAAAAGATAAATCTAACTTTTTTGGTCAAATTAACAAAATCAAGAATGCTGACAAATCACCATAACAAGATCAATGTTAACTGAAAATGCCAATAGATCGACTGCATCTTCATCACCAATGACCATATACCTTAAGAAGAAAAAATATGGCAGAAGCGTATGCATCTTCCGCCATAGATGTAAAGCCAATATTTCTCAAATCACGAACAACCATACCAATGTTTTTCACCAACTTATTGTTCCCTGAAAATCTTGCATATTCATGGTTTTTATCATTATCAGTATTACCACATTTGTTGGGCAGTTTGCTTTTCTCATCTAAATCCATTTTATCATGCATGCCTAAGTCATCATCATCCTCAGAGTGTGCACCTGCAATTGTACTTAGCTCTTCCAGCCTTCCTTTGAAGTACCAGTGTAGTATCCCTAAAAAATTTAGTAAGGGAAAGGACAAGAAAGAATTAGAATGTACGCCTCATAGATAATAGCCATAGAAACATCTTAATATGAAGCTTCTCTTAATCACTCTTCCTCTTCCAAAAAGTGAACAGGAAGAATAAATATATAAGAATCTCAAACTTCTTCCTTTCCAAAATATATGTGTATGTGTGTGTGTGTGTGTGTTTATTGTAAAGACATCTTCTAACTTGTAGATTCAGAAACCAAAGCAGTAAGATTAGTGACTAAAGAAGTATAATTCTTGTGTTGCAGCTGACAACCCTGGGCAATAGTATCAAACATTTGGTACTTTGCTGAATGATTGGTCCAAGAACAGAACTGATTTAAACGAAACACGGAGAAAAGAGAATGGTTTAACTTCAAATAGAACAAAACAAACAATCTCAAGACCTTAGAAAGCTACCATATCCATGACGAGACTGTAGTTTACCTTCTTTTATTTGGACTGTTCGAAAGGTAATTTGGACTGGTTTTGATATGAAGCAAACAGGTCAATAACAAAAGAGAGTCCCGAATGGGTGTCTTTCCATCAATGAGTACAAATTAATACAACAGCATTTGAGCTTGAATACACTGAGGTTGCTGCCACCCTTTTATTCCCAAGAGACACGCTTGTGTATTATAAGCTGGTCAAGACTTTTCACGTAAATTGTCAATTTGTAATAAACTACAAAAGACAATGAACAATGAAGTATAGGAACTATATTATGTTCATCAAAAAAGAATTAACTCCCTTTTTTCACACTCTTACAATCTCAGTTTAACCATGCCTTGAAGATCATAAAAAAACAAAATGATCTATAAAGCTGGTCAGTAGCACACTTTATAGCCTTCAGCTCAAGTAATACCACCAATTAGCCATTTGAGAAAGCAGTCAAATGAACAGAATTCTACTATCAAGAAAGCAACTACCTTTATCGGCACTGCCTAAATGGAAAAGGAGAAAGAGATTGGGAAGTGGGGAAACATTTAAAAGCACAACTAAGCAAAACTCAGCATGTACTATCATTCTATGAAGTAATCCACATACCAGGAAAATGGCGAGGAAAACTAGCCAAAAGAACTGAAGACACAATTAGTTGATATTTCGAGAACAGATAAACTCGAGTAGAATCTGGGTTCACTTGTCCTTGTGACTTGTTTTCTTCGTAGGACTGTAAAGCATGAGCCAACAATAATAGGCACTTCTCCTGATACTGCTTTTCAGATGATATCTCTTCCAAAGCTTTACATATTAGTTGCTGAATCTCTTCTTCTAGAATCTGTATCAATAACAATCAAGTACGTCCATATAAAGTTGCTAAGCCCTAAAACCAAGTCATAGCCTGAGCAAGATTAAAATTGCAAAGATGGCAAATCGAATCAGCAGCAAAAGTGAGAATATAACCATGCACATCCGCTAGCTCTACAAGATATTGACAAACAACATGCGTTTTCCATGTAAATTACTTCCCCGAATAAGAAATGCAGTTAACCATAAGGAAGCTAAGATTCATAATTATAAGCCTCTAACACAGACAATGTTTAACAAACTTGTAGCAACGGAAGCAAGAATTGAAGACCAAGAAAACTATGGCATAAAACATTATAGCTAAAACCAAAAAGAAGAGTTTACACTACTACTCCAAAAAGGTGTGTAAATGGGGTAGTTAGGTCGTGTAACATACACATTTTCTCCGTTAAAGTAAGACATGATTAGGAACATAATAGAAAACTTTACACTAAGTAACAAAAATCCAAGAATTACGACAAGCATAGAGAATCCTCATTAACAGTAATCCTGCATTTGCACACACAGACAAGTTCACGGTAAAAATCAAAGTAGTGATCCATTCTTGTAGTTCCATAGAATTTCCTTATCCTTAATATAGAACAGTATATCACATGCCAAAGGGACCGTATGCACATACTGGATCCTTATTAGTTTCAAGTGGAGCAACATTGCTGTAAGGTTCAAAATAACTCCAGAACCTTCTTGCTCCATTTCTCTCGAAAGTTTCCTGTTCCAACACATTCATTATGAGTTCAATAAATATACCGATTAGAGTCATAGCCACACTGGCTTTAAAAATGCAAAAACTAAGTTACACATCATAATGTACATGGTGTAGCTGAAAACTACGAAAATGAAATCATTTCAAAATATTTGAATATTTTCCTTGTAGAAAACATTTCAAATTCAGGGTATTCAAATAGTAGAAAATGATTTCATTAACCAAGATACTGTCTATGAAAACATTCCAATACTTGAATCTCTTGAATTGTGGAAGTTTTCTCCAAGGGCGATATCCGAGAAAGAGAAGAAAATCACTTCAGTCACTTTAGTACGGAATTTGTTTACGATTGTTCTCCTTATGTCCAATATACTATACCTTGTATAATTACCATATATAACCTATTGTTACTTTTTATCAGAATATCACCTACTATTATACCCAATCAAACACAGGAGACAACGATCCAGGTTACAATTTTCCAATGTAAAACATTCTCCTCCAAACAAAACCAAACCAAACCACCCCAATGGAAAAACCTTTACTTATAGGTAATAAAATTGAGTAGCCATGTTTTTTGAGTATTTTAATCTACTTTCGACTTACTCAAAGTCCTATACTTTCTGGGAGTTGTTTTGCCTTTCAGCGACTTACACATGTATCTTAAAAAAAACATAAAGAGCTTCTACTACTTTTTATTACGTTTAACATTAGCCTGAGTTGAGTTTAAATGGAGTAACATGGTCAGTGAGGAGTCATACAACCGACTCTAACTTATCTGGGACTGAGGTCTACTATTGAAATATGTAAAAGAACAAAAAAAAATGATCAGCTAAGTAAAACTTTTGAAATATGTAAATTTTATTCGGATATCGCTCTGATAGATGAGAACTCACACTAGACTTTACTTGTACGTAATGAAATTGAGTAGTTATGTTTTTTCAGCATTTAAATTTGTACTTTCAAAGTACTTTACGGCCTATGCTTTTCTGGGAGTTAGTAATATAATACATCTTTTTATATTAAGAGATGAGTTTAAATGGAGTAACATGGTCAGTGGTGATTCATAAAGCCGGCTCCAAATATGTAAAATTTATTTAAAAAACATCATGACAGTCAAAATTTGAGCAGACCTGCACGCAGCGAAGGAAGTGTTGTTCAACTAGAGACGTTAGGCCATGTTCGCAGAGATTCTTAACTTGCGTTATGAACTCGGCGCTGAATGACAAGTCACCGCTGCCTTTAAGAAGAGCTTCTGAAGTGGAGCAAAAGCCGTTCCAGTTTTCCGATATTTCTGCTATAGAATCGACATTCAGTGAGTCCAATATCCCCAAATTGCACGTCATTGTGCAGCTCTTACAAGGTTTCTCTCTTTCGCCGTCACTGGTGATTTCTAAATTTAATTTTCCGGCGGACAAAACCCTAATTGACTAAGTAAGAATATAATCATGCGCATTAGATTTGTAATTGAGCTAAAACGTGGGAAAGGGAGACTTGGAGAGATAAAGAGTGGGGCTTTGGGAAGAGATGGTGATCTGCTGCTCGCTTCAATGGTGTGAAGAAGAGGAGAATCGAGCTACTGCATTTGCCGCCATTTTCCTGTTTTGAGTACCTGTTGACTGAGCAGCCCAAATTCATACCCGACCCGAACGGATTAAACCACAAAACTTCCTTAAATAATGTGTAAGAATTTTCATAAATCACTATAGTTTAGTGTCTATTAACTTCCTATATCTACCATTAAGAGTGACAAACGTGCGGGTCGGGTTGAATATGGTTCAAGTCAAAACGAAAAATGAAAAAACGAATAAATTATCCGACCCGATCCATATTTAATACAGATAAAAAATGGGTTGACTGACGAATAATATGGGTAGCCATATTATCCACGAATATAATCATTTTTGGGAGAATTTCTAGTCTCCCAAACTTGAGGACCACCAATTTAAAGTTTTACAAATATAAAAGTTAAACTCATTAGTTATCCATTGGTTATCCATTTTCTAAATGGATAAAATGGTTCCTATCCATATTTGACTTATTTTTAAAAAGTTCATTATCCAAATAATATGGGTTGTTAACTGTTTTCTTTTAACCATTTTGCCACCCATAGCTACCATATACATAATTACTTTATATAGCTACTATTAAGTTATTACGGTAGTGTATTCGTTGTTGTATGCATGAATACAACAGCAAAAGCAACTAAAAATCAGGGTAGCCTAGTTGTACGCACATGTATTCGCGCCATGTATTCATCAATATAGCAACAAAAAACGCCTAAAGTAAGAGCAGTCCAGTTGTACACGCATGTATTCACGTGTATTTGTGCTATTATATTCATGAATACAACAATGAAAAATGCCTAAAATCAGGTAGTCCAGTTGTACTTGCATGTATTCACGCCATGTATTCATGAATACACTAACAACAATCACCTTAAAAATAGATATGTCCAGTTGTCTATAAGAGAGGAAAAACATAAATAGCGTATTTCATGCATTATTTCATGTCTCAATGGTAGTATATAACATAAATATTTATTTTGCTATTAAATATAAAAGGTAGCTATAGAAAATAATATTTTAAAATATAATAAATAGGATGTATACCTTTGCTATAAGAGGTAAAATTTCCTATAATTGATTAATATTGACCACAAAAAAATATGTGCTATTTCTACATTATGTCCCTTCACAATTTACATAATTTTTAAAAAATGACTTTTTAGGTCTCTTACGTATAAATGACCAATCACATGTGTAAAAAAGAGGTAGGGCTATAAAACTAAGTTATAAATAGAATTCTATTTATGGTGAATGTATATATTTAGAGAGATTCTATGTATTATTACTTGGTGGCTAAATCATTATTTTCCTATTAATAGAGGGTTCTATTCCATTGTAATTCATCCCAAAATTCAATAAGAATTCCCTCTCTCTGTTTCTCTGCAATATTGTTCTTCTACTTTTATTGTTTCATCACATATCAGCACGAGACCCTAACCAATTGAGTACAGGCTTTGGGATTGAGCATAATGATTGTCAATTGTTCCATGAACTTCCTTCATGAATAAATTTTGAATTTAAGGTATGTATATTACCGTATTTTTCTCTTTTATTCTATAATTTGATTTTAAATACAAGCAAGGAAAATAAATTTTGATTATAACTCTAGTGGAGTTAGTAAGAAATTATAACCATTCGTAGTAGTAAAAATTTTATGTCTTGCCATGATCATAGTCATGTATGATCATGAGCACAAGAAGTGAAACCCGTCCCATTGAATTTGTTTCATTCTCATTCCCTTAAGAGAATGTGATAGCAATATGTGATAAGTCTGAAAAAAGATAAAATTATTACTGTGAAGGTATCAATGAATGTAAACGTGACAATAGACGTAATTATATCATCATCATTGTGATACTGAGAATAATAAGAATTCTCGCAATAATCCTTCACTATGTGAAAATAATATTTGTCATCGATTTGAGATGAGATTTTACAACGCATATAAAGATGATTATGGTACATTCATGATGTGAATGTGACAACATCTGATTTATGAATACATATTCATTCTTGAAAGAATATGAACGTGCTAGTGGTAGTGAATATACTACACTCACCTCTAGAAGGAGGTTTGAGATGATATAATAAAATAATATCATTATTGTGGCATGAATGGTCATTGGTCACATACCTATTCCATGCCAAAATATTTGGGTAATGTCATTATTAAAGAATAACATTAATGCAAGAAACATATCTTGCATATAATTTTGACCATAACCATAATGGTATAACTTTCTCTTTAAAAGAGATATTCACCATATGGATGTTGATGAATATGTGATAGTACAAAATTAATTGAGAGCTCTGGAAGAGCCAATTATACTATTTTGGAGAAATACAATTGATTACCAATAAGGTATTGTGTTGTAGTAACTCTTAAAGAAACTTAATTGAGTTTTTAAAGTATTCGCGAAATCAGTTGGTCATACTGAGATTATAAATAAAGTAAATATTTAATATCTTCTATTACTACAACTTGTAGTGGGGTAATATGTATGTGAAAAGCTACCCGCTTTATTCTTCAGTTTGTACTATACAAACAAAAGAATGCCACAGTAAAGTATAAGTTTATTGATATAAAAACTCCTATCATAATAAACTTGGAGTTTATTGATAATTGCATGCGTCATGGTGTAACTCTGAAGTTTATCAATATTGATAATCTATTCAATTGGCATAATTGGTTTAGCCATATCAATTTAAGTATGATGTGCAAAAATAATAGAGAATTCACATGGGTAAATATTAAAGAACTAGAATGTTTTTTACGAATTCTCTTATATTGCTTGTTCTCGTTAATTAATATACCAACTAAAATTGGAATTGAATCCTATGAATGCTGAAAATATCAAAGGTGAATGTGGGCATTTTCACCTGCCATGTATACAACATAAGATGCATCTATAAGATGATTACATGTGCGATTATTATTAACCCGCAATATGGTATTTGCGATGTAACTTGCCAATAATTTGATTTAGAGCATAATTTCCAGATTTTTTATTCAAGATAGTTCATCTTGATAAGTTGGTTTACATCACAGTTGATTTAGAAAATGATTTATTGAGTGCCTCCACTTAATAGCTAAACAATTGCTTATGAGAACAAAATTTTGTATATCAGTTTGATATACGTTATATACGAAAGTATATTACAAGTGGTTCAAGGTCAGAAACCAAATAATTCTATCTTCTTATTATTGATGTGCGGTGTATATTTTGATTAACACCATAACACACAAAGATGGATTTTCAAAATTGAGGAAGCAAGTTAGTGTTTCTAACATGGGGNATGAATTATCATGTGTACATTTAGATCCTCGAATAAGATAATATGAACTTGAAGTTTATAAAAGATAGTTTATCTGCAATATATTGCAAAGCATGTCAGACGCATTTGCTGACTCAAAGAAAGTAAATATATTCTCATTGCAAATGCTCCTATTAAGTCCTAGAAGGACAAAGTCTATGGTACGCTTAAAGAGTATAGAAAATTGGTTTCAAATAAACTTCTTGATAAAGAAGATTAACAAACAATCAAAATGATCATAATAAAAGAGGCAAGTGAACTAGAAGATCACGTGACATAACACTTCATAAAATATTACGAGAGATTCGGGTACCCAAATGTATGAATGAATAGATCTCTATGTTATGTTTTTCTGAAAAATAAGGAGGATGGAACCGATATAAAATGTTTGGCGACGACATTGATTTGCGCTAAATTTATATGAGGTCTTAAGTCTGGAGAAATAATTCAAGTAGAATTTGGTTTCATATGAAAGACAAGTAGTTTTGGACTTGTAGTTCAAACACTTAAAAGTATAAAGACAATGGTGTGCTATCATCTTGATGTATCTTATATGTGTGGCATGACATGAAAACGTGATGCAAATCTAAAGTCTATTTATTATTGACTATACTTATATGGCAATCCATGAACGATTTAAAATGTTGATAACATATGCAATTCTTGAAGATTTTTTTGGTAACGAATGACCACATCCTAAGTGCAATTTGTGCACAAAGGTATCTTGCTATAACTCTAAGCATGATAATGTGATAGCGAAAACTTTAAAGGTGCAACATATTCATTGGAGTTAATATGACGGATTTATTCACTAAATCTTTGCCGACGTCAACCTTCAAGAAGTTAGTGCACAAAATTGGAATGCGAAGGCTCATGGATGTGATGCTCTCATCAGGGGGAGTTAATGCGCGTTGCACTCTTTTTCCCTTGCAAAGTTTTGTCCCATTGTGTTTTCCTTGCAAGGTTTTTAGTGAGGCAACAAAAAGGCGTGACAAAAAGGCGTATTGTTAGATATGTGTACTCTTTTTCCTTCTTTATAATTTTTTTTCACTGGTTTTTATTTTAGTTAAGGTTTTAGCGAGACATATTATGTGTTGAATAGACATTCAGGGGGAATGTTATAAATAGAATTTTATTTATAATGAATGTCTATATTTAGAGAGATTATAGGGATTATTACTTGGTGACTAAGTCATTATTTCCCTATAAATAGAGGGTTCTATTCCATTGTAATTCCTTCCAAAATTCAATAAGAATTCTCTCTCTCCGTTTCTTAGCAATATTGTTCTTTTATTTTTATTGTTTCATTACAAAAATAAGTTTGTAAAAAATCACAAAAACCAATTGACCCTAAAATATTGATGCGCCAGTTTAAACTATGCTCGTACTTTTTTCTTTTAACTTTTTGATAACACGGACAAATTCTTTGAACCTCCTTTAAGTATTGGTATCGAATAATTCTAATAGTTGAAATTTATGTAAATTAAAAAAATCACATATTATCGTCTCAGCAATAATTCGAACCTTGTTTCCTAACTGCCACTTTATCATTAATAAGGCCTCCTTTGTTGTCATATTGGATCAGGATTACAATAAGCATATCGTAATTAAAATTTTATATAACATATATGGAGTAGTTGTAATCAATATTTCATTGGATCAAATAACGTTACTTTAGGAGGAACATGAAATGGTGTATATGGAACAAATAAGTCGTATGATTTATCTTTTAAACATAAAAAGTTAAATTCTAAAACACAATATTTTAATTTTGAAATTAATACCGTGGAAATTACAAAAAACAAACGAGAATAATAACACAAGTGGTTAACTAACACTGTGTTGGGATCATTGTTCCCCATCGTTTTATAATGTATCGTATTGTATTGTAATGTATTGTATTGTATCGTTTTGATGAATACAACATTTGAATAGACTGTATCATTTGCTGTTGTTAAATAACATCTTTATTGTTTGGTTTGACTGTATTGTACTGTACTGTACTGCTAAGTTTACTAAAATACCCTCAATTATTTTATTAAAGGTTGGAAAGAGGTATAACACTTGAGACTAATGGTAGGGTCGAAGCATCTATATCTATGATTATTTTATGCTATTTACATGTTAAATGATATGTACTTGTCAAAATATGTAGTACTAAATGCCATTTTTTGAAAAATGATATATCAGATCTAATACGGACATAAGTAGAAGATAACTAAACAACCACAATATAGAGAAGATCTAATACAGACACAAGTAGAAGATAACTAAACAACCACAATATAGAGAAAACACATGAAGTGAAATGATATTGTTCCATATCTCAAATAATTCCAAACTTAAAGTGCATAATATAATAAAAATTTCTAGCAACATGACATATAAAATTCATATCGATCTAGTCAAAGTCTATAAAATCCTCAATAGCTAAAGCACAAAAAATATTTAGTCTAACTCAATTGCCAGGTGACGACATCAAGGTCAGTAAAAGAAATTTGCGGTCCTCCAATGAATACCCAATCAGTGTGCGGCACAAGTCTGCATGTTTGCAAAGAAATATATAAGCTTTCATGTGCATACTAGGCTCTAAATCCAACACTTGTACCATTTGCCATATCTCGCTCTCAGGAATAGGTGGCATAGTTGAAAGGTGATTAATTGCATTAGCCAAATTATTCATCTCACCTCTCAACATATCAGCCATGCCTTCAAGATGATCATGTTTAGATTTTTTATTCCTACTAGAAGTCGGTGCCTCTGAATATGCATTAGATTTACGTGTTTCCTGAGTTGATTGATATTGCTCATGTTGTCCATGTTCCTCGATATTTTCCAAAGAGGCAACATTCATGGAAATTAGTTCATCTACCTCATCAATAGTCAATGGACTATCACGTAATTTTCTCAAATTATTACAAGCACCCCTTTTTACCATATCTGCTCCAGTCTCAGCTTGCTTTCCAGTAGCTCTATCCCTTCCGTATAGCTCAATTAACTTATCATAATTTCTAATCGGCTTGTTTCTCCATTCAGCAGCTTCAGGCTTAGCCTGCACAAAAAAAAAGTACAATATAATAATGCAAAAAATGAGACTGAATACCTAACAAAGATTTTTTCATAACTATTTAGAACAGTCTCATTGTTGTACAATTCAAACAGAGCAAGCACATCATTAGCAACCACAGTGACTAAAGATGGAATCATTTTGAGGAAGTGACAAAAGTTAAATATGGCATCATTTTGAGGTTCCCCACCCTTGTGCATGTTCATGTATGAAGTACAACAGTCCAAAGTGTGGTGGATGACAAAGCTGGAAATGGGATTATTGAAGATTCTCACATACATAAATTTAGCAACCACAGTGACTACGTCAAGATCATTGCCAGAATCTCTTGATGAATCAGTTCTACGTGTGAATAAGCCGATGCAACTCCTAAACATATATATATATATATATATATATATATATATATATATATATATATATATAGCATAAAACTTATAATTTGTGCTCTAATATTTCTTAGATACTAGTAGAATAAAACTGCTAAAAATTAATATACCTGTATCAATTGATCCCATACTTCAGATTCAGCATTCCACATATTTGTGTTGGAATCCCATGCAAACCCGCTCATCCCATTTTGAAATATGTCATAACACTTGCTAAATTTTGCCTTTTGGTCCATGGAAGAGCTACGCGATTTTGCTATGAAATCCCCACAGACGGCGCCAAATTGTTTGGCTCAAAAATTATCGTGTGATTTATGAGTGCAAAACAATACAAATAAGTTACGGGAAAATCATAGTAAATTGTAATAATCCATTGGAACAAGCGAAGAACATAAAGATCAGTGCTCAAAATTAAGAGGAGAAACATTAAAAGCCTTTATTGATAGTATGTAGTTAGTCTGCCTCTCCATAGAGAGGTTCAGAGCCTTACAATGGTTTTTCTTTTTCCATAATATAGATATTATGGTGTGTTTTCTCTCTCTCGAGAATAGTGAAGAAGAAGCCCCCCCTTTAGGTCTTCCACTCTTGGTATTTATAGATGTGAACTTCGTGAGTTGGTAATAAATGGTCGGGGTCACGCTAAGGTTCCGTTCCCATGGGGGAATGAATGGGCCGTGCCCTCGTAGATTAAATCGGACAAGGGTCGAATCCTGTTATGAATAAGTGGCCATATCACTTATTAATTATAGACTAGCTTAAGACGAGATTAGCTCCTTTAATTACCGTGAGATCAGATTCTGACCCATACAGATTCGAAGAAAACAAATATTACGGTACGTAGGAAGAGAGATTCCAAAGCTGGAACTGAAATTAGAACAGAAAAGAAATTGAAACGATGATGATAAAAAATAAAAAGACGAGTGGATAACTAGCACAAGGAAATGACTAATGGATATCCTTTTCCGCTGTGAAAAAGAGAAATCTCTTGATTAAATACTAAATAAAGTACATATACTTTTTATTCAAAGAAATCAATATATACAATAATCACATTATATACGATATTGTTGTGATAAATATCACATTATGGTGGATGTCTACTTTTCTTCCATGATCTTAATCTCAAATGCCTAATGACATATTCAATGACATATTTTGTATGTTCAATGACATATTCCATGACATATTTTCTTCACTTTTTATGCCTATATAAAGGCCTTGTAATAGATAGAAAAAGACACACAATTGAAGAAGAAAATTTCTTCCTTCTCTCTATCTCTATTTCTTGTTTATGTTTTACTAAATTGCTTTTATTTTCTTGTTCCATATTGTTACTTTGAGTTATATTTTATAATACGTTATCAGCACGAGTCTCTAACTAATTGAGATTATTTGCGCTAGTTAGATTTTTGTCTTCTTCCCAACAAAGATAAACTTGATATTATCTTATGATGTAAGAAAATGAAATGTCTTGCCGTGGAAAGGTGAGATTAATTCCATAGCAATTCTCAGATATATATGCTAAAATTGATAAAAGATATCATGACATACTTACTTGTGGTAATAATTATTACGTAAACTTTTATA
>MU692428.1:0-16672 GCA_026770625.1 Nicotiana glauca
GTAGAATACTTACCTCCTGTTCATCTTCTGATTCTCCAATGGCCATAAGAGCTTGCTCATTTTCAGCTTCATTTTTTGAGTCCTCATCTGATGTTTCTCCCCATGCTGCAACCATAGCTTTAGTTGCTCCTTTATTCCTTCTTGGTTGAACCTGTTCCTTCTTCCTATTTCTTCTATCTGCTCTTTCTTTCTTCCATTCAACCTCCCATTAAGGGAAGTTTCTGATGTGGTGATCAGTCTTCCCACACTTGTAACACCCCTCATAATTTGTTTCTCAGGAGCCCTAAGTTTGTTGAATGTTGTTCCTTTTGAAGGACCCTTCCCTCTCATAAGATATTTCTTGAAATCTCTGGTTATCATAGACATTTCATCATCTTCAAGATCTCATCCTTCTGAGATTCTCAGAGCTAGACTTTTTTCTTTCTTTGGAGCATCCATCTTCAAGGTTTGCCTTCTCAATTGATAGGCAGTCAGATTACCAATCAGTTCATCCAATTTCAGGATAGCAATGTTTTTTGATTCCTGAATAGCAGTGATTTTGCTTTCCCAGGAGATTGGCAGAACTCTAGTTAGAATCTTCTCCACCTTGTCTTCTTCCAGGATAACCCTTCCAAGAGACTCAAGTTCATTTGTCAGTGTAGTGAACCTGGTATACATCTCTTGGATAGTTTCTCCATCCTTCATAGTAAAATTCTCATATTGAGAATACAGCAGTGTTCCTCTTGACCTCTTCACCTGAGGTGTTCCTTCATGAGCCACTTGTAAAGTGTCCCAAATCTCCTTGGCAGTAGTACAGCCTTGAATCCTGCTGTACTCATCAGGACCAAGTCCACACACTAGCCATTTCTTAGCTTTAGCATTTTTCTCCCATTTCCTTAGATCTTAAGCAGTACAATCTACTCTTCTCTTTGGAACATCCAATCCTTCAGCATTCTTCTTGGTTGTGGCTAAAGGACTATCAGTGATGATACCCCAAAGCTCATAGTTTTCGCCCATGATATGGTCCCTCATTCTATTTTTCCACTAGGAGTAGTACAGGCCATTGAAGAGAGGAGGCCTGGCAGTGGATTGCCCTTCCCAGTTCCAAGGTGGTGCACTCATATTGATCTTTTCCTAAGGTGTTAACCTCTTCAAGGATAACCTGCTCTGATACCAATTGATGCTATTAACGTCAATACCACACAAGGGGGGGGGGGTGATTTGTGTGGTACCTAATTTTTGCATTAGAAGAACCTGGTTCTTCTAAGTATTCTAACTACAGCAGTTTGCGGAATAATAAGTACTGAAAGTAAAGTGCACAGAGATTTTTACGTGGAAAACACCTGGCTCAAAAGGTGAAAAAACCACGACCTACTACTCAGTAGGATTTTCCCAAACTCCACTAAATCACTGAGCCAAAAACTGCATTTACAAAACTCTTTGTGAACCTACGGATGAACTCTAATCCCAGTGTAGCACACAACCTCAACTGTTGCGACACCTTCAAGTTAACTCTAACTTGAATACTCAAAGTACCTAATACAATTGCTTCTAAGAAAGATGAAAGGTACAATATTAAAATCTACTACAATTAAACTAGACTTAGAACAAACACAATGATGAAACCGGTTCTTCTATCTTAGTTCATGTAGCTTCAGACGTGCACACTTGTATCTCGCATATATTGCTTGCAAATTAGACTTGCTCTTTTTACTCTCAAATATGCTTAACTTCTGCGTATGTGAATTACCTGTAAATGAGAAAAACTTGGTTATTTAATAGATTAGCAGTTAGAGTTTGATCGAGACTCCAATGCTTATCCTTAGTCGATTTGAGTCCTTAACCAATACAAACTCCCATCCGTATCCTAGCTTAGGATTATGTTCTCTTGTCATAAGGAGACTATCCTCCTTAGAACTCAATGCAACCTTTTCGATTCTGTTCAGAAGATATTTGCTGCACAATCTTCAATACATATCTTCCTCACTTGCCTTCCATGTGCAATGGTTATGACTAACTGTGTCTCTTAAGATGGACCAGGTTCTCCCCTGAGTTCATTTGTCAATCTTCAAAACTTCAACTAAACTTGGGCCAATAGGTAGATATGGATATGATGACCGCGCGATAATGCCACGTGTAGACCCTTATTGAGGAGTGATTACCGGGCATTGTATGGGATGATCCATATTGTTAATAAACCTAGGACCCTCTTTCCCTTATTTATTGTCTCTTTTAAAATAATTTCAAACTCTTTCTTTTAAGAAAAATCAGCTTTCTTTTAGTTCTTTCCAACTTTATTTTCTAGTAAACCCTTATGTGAAAATCCCCTATTATTTAAAGTTTTATTTGTCTACGTGTTACTTGCATCTAAATTCACAATAACAGTCTGTGTTGGTCAAAGAACAGGTAAAGTTTTGAAGAATGACAAATGAAGTCAGTCATGGACCAGGTCCATCAGGTGAAGCACAGTGTTTGTCAACCTATACATGTGAGATGCACGTGAAAGAGATAAGTCCCATTGATCAAGCAACAATATCTCATGAATTGATCGAAAAGGTTGCATATGGGATAAGGAGAGAAAGTCTCCTTATGAGTAGAGAACACCAGATTCGGATAAAGGATAGGGTTGGAGTTTGTATTGATCAAGGACTCAACTTCATTGGAAGATCAGCAATTGAGTCTCAATCAAACTCTAATTACTAACTCTTTAAATAATAATGATTGTTCTCTTTTACAAGTATTGCACAAATGCAGAAGTTAAACTAAATTAAGAGCAAAAGAGCGAGGTAATTTTGCAAGCAATTTATGTGAGATTTGAGTGTGCATTCCTGAAGCTACTTGGACAAGATAGAAGAACCAATTACATTGTGTCTTTTGTTTATTCTAGTTCAATTGTAGTAGGTGATTTAAACTTGTAACTTACAGCTTTCATAGAAGCAATTGTATTAGGTACTTTTAGTTTTCAAGTTATAGGCTAACTTGAAGGTGTCGCAACAGTTGAGGCTGTGTGCTACACAAGGATTAGAGTTAATCCTTAGGTTTACAAAAGTTTTGTAAATGTTGTTTTGGCTCAGTTATTTTAGTGGAAGTTTGGGAAAATCCTACTGAGTAGTAGGTCGTGGTTTTGTCACCTTTTGAGCCAGGTGTTTTCCACGTAAAAATATATGTGTTCTTTAGTTTATGTACTTTTAATTCTGCAAACAGTAGTAGTAAGTACACCTAGAAGAACCAGGTTCTTCTAGAGGGAAAATTGGGTACCACACAAATCACCCCCCCTTCTTGTGTGGTATTGACGTTTAGAACATAAATTGGTATTAGATCGGGTTATCCGTGAAGAGGCTAACACCTTAGGAAAATATCAACATGAGTGCACCACTTGGGAACTGGGAAGGGCAATCCACTGCTAGGCCTCCACTCTTCAATGGTCAGTACTATTCGTGGTGGAAGAACAAGATGAGGGATTACATCATAGGAGAAGACTATGAACTCTGGGACATAGTCAATGATGATCCTGTAGCAACTACAAAGAAGAATGTTGAAGGAGAGGATGTGCCAAAGACAAGAGCTGACTGCACTACTGAAGACATGAAAAAGTTAGAAAAATGCTAAGGCCAAGAAATGGCTTATGTGTGGACTAGGTCCAAATGAGTATAGTAGAATTCAAAGTTGTACCACTGCTAAGGAAATCTGGGACACCCTTCAAGTGGCTCATGAAGGAACACCTCAAGTGAAAAGGTCCAGAGGAACACTGTTGTATTCTCAATATGAGAATTTTACTATGAAGGAAGGAGAAACTATCCAAGAGATGTATACTAGGTTCACTACACTAGCAAATGAACTTAAATCTCTTGGAAGAATTATCCTTGAAGAAGACAAGGTTGAGAAAATCTTGACAAGGGTTCTACCAGTTTCATGGGAAAGCAAAATCACTGCTATTCAGGAATCTAAGAATATTGTTGCCCTCAAGCTGGATGAACTGATTGGAAACCTTACTGCTTATGAACTGAGAAGGCAAACAATGAAGATGGATACACCCAAGAAGGAGAGAAGCCTAGATCTCAGAATTGCTGAAGGATCAGATCTGGAGGATGATGAGATGGCTATGATCACTAGAGATTTCAAAAATTACCTGATGAGAGGAAAGGGTTCTTCAAGAGGTACAACCTTCAACAAGCCAAAGACTCCTGAGAAACAGACCAATAAGGGTTGCTACAAGTGTAGTAAGACTATCACATGATCAAGAACTGCCATCAATGGGAAATTGAATGGAAGAAAGAAAGGGATGAACGAAGGAACAGGAAGAAGGAATTGGTTCAACCAAAGAGGAACAAAGGATCAACAAAGGCTATGGTTGCTGCCTGGTGAGAACATCATATGAGGACACAGAAGGTGAAGCTGAAGAAGAACATGCTTTTAAGGCTATTAGAGAATCAGATGATGAACAAGAGGTAAGTATTCTTCATCTCAAAGACAAGATTAAATTTCTGTCTAATGAAATGATATCTGAGTTGTTACTAGACTTCATTGATGAGTCTGAAATAATCAACAATGAAAAGGAAGATCTTTCTAGGGAATGTGTGATCCTAAAAGAAAAATTCAAAAGTCTAGAGTCTAGGGCTAATGAGAGTGATTGCAAAAATGCTAAGTTGAAGAACCCGGTTCTTGAACTTGACACTAGTGTCCTAGAACTTAGGTCCGAAAATCTAAAACTGAAACTAGGAACAAGAAAGAAAAAAGTTGATCTCACCTATCTCACTCTAGAGGAAAAATTAGTAAAAGTGAAGGATGAATTGTATAAGAAGGATAAATTGATTAAAGTCCTAAGAGAAGATCTTGGAAAGGTGAAACATGAACTAGACAGAACTTGCAAATGGAACAAGGCTTCTGATGCACTTTCTTGATTGCAAGAGCATCACAGCAGCAATAAAAGAGGACCTGGCTATGGGACTCAAGCACAAAAATGGGACCCTAAAAGCAAGTACCTCACACTTCCCGAGAATAAGATCTGCACCCACTGTGGCAAGACTGGTCATTACAAAAATAAATGCAATGCAAAAGAAAAGGCTAGCCAAAAGAACAAAAATTTTCATCAATAAAAGAACAAGTTTCCTGGGTGGGCTAGAAGAAATCTGATTTATCCCTTTGCCCATAGAAAGGGACCCAAACTAGTTTGGGTTCCTAAGACTAACCCCTGATTTCTTTTTGCAGGTCCAAGTGAAATTGAGGAGCCAAATATGGTATATGGATAGTGGCTGCTCAAAATATATGACTGGTAACAAGGACCAGTTCCTTTTACTTGAGGACTTAAAATGAGGAAATGTCTCCTTTGGTAATGGAAATAAAGTTGAGATCATTGGGGTTGGAAAGGTAGGTAAGACAGATTCTCATTCCATAGAGAATGTCTACTTGATAGATGGCTTGAAATATAGCCTAATAAGTGTGTCACAACTGTGTGACAAAGGTAACCTTGTAGCTTTCACCTCTACCAAATTCTTTGTGATTAACCTTACTACTGACAAGATTGTGTTGTAGGGAAAGAGATTTAACAATATTTACATTGTAGATTTGTCCAATCTCTCAAAAAATGAACTCACTTGTCTAAGTGTGTTGGTTAATGATCGCCTCCTATGGCACAAAAGACTTGGTCGTGCAAGTCTAAATCAGCTAAACAAGTTAGTCTCTAAGGACTTGGTGATGGGGTTACCTAATATCAAGTTCAAGGAATACAAAGTTTGTGAGGAATGTGCAAGGGGGAAGCAGGTAAGATCATCCTTCAAAAGCAAGAAAATGGTAAGTACAACCAAGTCGTTGGAACTGGTCCATATGGATATATGTGGTCCAATGAGAACCTTGAGCGGAGGTGGAAAGAAATATGTAATGGTGCTTGTTGATGATTATTCTAGATTTACCTGGGTTCTATTTCTAAGCTCTAAAGATGAAGCATTTGACATGTTTACTGCATTTGTTAGAAAAACTCAGAAACAATTAGGGAATCAACTTGCATCCATTAGGTCTGATCATGGAACTGAATTTTAAAGTTCCAAGTTTGCTGAATTCTGTGATGAAAATGGTATAGATCATAATTTCTCTGCCCCTAGGACTCCTCAACAAAATGGAGTAGTTGAAAGAAAGAATAGGACCCTTGAAGATATGGCTGGACCATGCTACTTTCTAGTAAACTGCCTCACAGCTACTGGGCAGAGGCCGTAAACACTGCATGTTACATAATGAATAGATGCATGACTAGACCTCATGTAGAGAAGACTCCCTATGAGTTACTTAAAGGGAGAAAACCTAACATATCCCATCTTAGAACATTTGGTTGCAAGTGCTATGTGCACAATAATGGAAAGTACTCCCTAGGTAAGTTTGATCCCAGAAGTGATGAGGGGGTATTCTTGGGATATTCTTCACATAGCAAAGCATATAAAGTGTTTAATAAAAGAACTTTGTGTGTAGAAGAAAGTGTCATGTAGTATTTGATGAAACTAACATTCTTTCTGAAATACAGGAACATGAAGATAAAGCCATTGGATTGGTAAAAGACTTGACTGAAGCCTCAGCTGAAGTCAAAATGGTGACGACGCCCCCTTTTTCCCGCGAAATTAGGTTTACGACATTTGGGAAGACAACTCTTTTCCCGTTTGGGAATTGGGTTTTTGGAATTGAAGAGTCGCCACCTAATGATTAAGTGCATTAGGACACTAAGGGTTTTGAATTTGAAAACCAGAGTTCGGGTAAGGGCTAGAAATTATCTCGAGGAAGGTGTTAGGCACCTCTCAAGATCCACTAGTCTGGTTCCCGGCCATGCTATGTTGTGACTTTAATGCAAGCAAGTAATACAAATAATTTCACACTTAAGGGTAGGTATGTAACATGCATGTTGGAATCTATAATTTCTTTGAGGGAGGGTCTAAGTGCAGAAAATTAGTCAAGCCATTGAATATACAAAAAGGGAATTTAGAAGGAATAATGCAGTAAAATTAAGAGGAGTTTTTGGGTAGTTGAAAAAGACAGAATATATTGGTATTAAACTAAGTTACATAAAGGAAAGGGGTCCTAGGTTTATAAAACACATGGATCATCCACACAACACCGATAACCAATCGTACGCATAGTGTTATCGTGTGATCATTATCTCCATGTCTAACCTTCCCACCCCATTAAGGTATTAAGCGCGGAATAGTATCGTTACCTACTGCATGCTATTACCCGTCCCACCTATCAGTCCCAGAGGCGTTTAGGACTACTATTCCTACAGGGTGAGTACTAGGCTGAACCCTTAAGTTCAAAGGACAAAATACTAGGCGACATACATAACAAGTAGGACTAGACATAAAGGGAACATACAAAGGAAAATAAGAGGCTCACAAATCCCTCCACAAGTAAGCATGTAGTTGGCACGTCTTTTAACACATTTATAAGGTCTCAAAGGTAGAGATTTTTAAAGAAAAGGAACGAGTGACAACAGTTAGGGTAAGTAAAAAGAAAGCTAAGGAAACTGTTAAAACCTGGTTTGAAAAAAGAGGTAAAGACTTGAAAATACAGTAGTTTAAATCAAAGCAGCACGATTCTGGGCAGAAAAGGTAGCCCAACAGTTTGAAAACTTAATAGAGCAAGAATCAAAAATTAGTGAGAATAGATACATGATTGCAAAGAAAAACTTGTTCCCAGATAGAGGTGGAATTTCAGTAAAAGGGTGACCACCAAAGAGTCACAATAGGAATAAGAGTGTAGAATTCAAATTAAACCAAGCTGATTAGTCTTAAACTGATAAGAAAAGGGTTAATCGATTCTTATTAGGGCCTAAAGCTTGCCTAGGCGACGTACGCATTGCCTACTTGCCTTAAAAAAGGGATGAACATGCATATTAATTCTAGTTTTAAAGAGATTACGCAGTCAACCAAACTTATGTTATTAAATTAAACAGATGGTGAGGCGTTCAGCAATTGCAACCCAAATAACATGATATCTGATGCACATAAAGCTCCTAAAGCATGGTCTCTAAATGCAGTGGTAGTTTTTAACAGTTATTTGTTGATTACTAACTGATTACAAAGTGAGTATAACAATCTGAAAGTAAAGAGCTTAAGACAGGTTATCTAGATGTGAGATGCATGTCCTACACATGGCTTCTATTGCACAAATTGGTAAGTAAAGCCCAATAGGCATGTTCTCTACCCATTCATTAAACTGAGCATGCATAATCCCTCCCAATTTCACTATAGCCCCAATCAGTTGTTTATAAGTTATTACAAGCCGTGATGGATGAATTACATAATGAAAAATAAATAAGAAGCTACTCTATATGGAGCCTTCAACCAGGCCCAATCTTCCAACCTCACTTCTTTCGAGTTTCACAGCCTTGACCATGGTTTGGGTGCGGCAAAGCTCCCTAAGGGCCCAATGGGGGTCCTTGGCCAATACCAGCACCCAAACACTACCAAAATATTGAACCAGTGTAGTGTGGAATTACCAATCTTGTGCATCAAAGTTCAATGGGCACTCAAAGGTACCCAAGGCAATGCTTACACGAAGGGGGGGTAGAACCTAGACTCTAGGAGTAGTGAGAGTGTGATAGAATTTTCTTTAAAGAAATTGAGTTGAAAAGTGATTTAAAAAAATGATCCATGTAGAACCAGTTTTGAATGAAAAACAATGGGACAGTTTTGACAAACTCAGAACCAAAATACCTCATATAGTTCCAGGCAGAAAACACAAATAGGGAAAAGGGAAGTGGGGGGCAAGTAGTTCACATGTAATAACACAATTGCACCTAGAAACCAAAGGAAAGCATTTCAAAACTTAGACAGTCACACCAGGTTTCAAAAAAAAGGGCTCATGATCACATGCTGAGAATGTACTAGGGCTAGGGGGTAGGAGAGAACATGCATTAAGCAAATCAGTAGACATGCCAGATTAATAGAAGGATACTCACAAAGGGGCATGTTAGTTGCAATAAGAATAGTAAAACCATCAGTAAAAGCATAGAAGAAACAAAATAAAGTACAACATGTATAAAAGCATATTGTTTTGGATGCTACAAATCAAATAGAGGGCATACCAATCAAGGATGAGATAGTGTAGAGCAGTAGTGTGCAGGGAAGTGAGCAGTAGTATGCAGAACAAACAATCAGCAATGTATAGAGCAGTAGAATAGTGGAGTAGCCCCAAAATCACTCAGTCTTGGCTTTCAGCCAACTGAGTAATCAGTAGTCAATAGGGAAAGTGGGAGAGGATGTGTAGGAAACAAGAGAGAACACTGAGTATGCTTATGTGTGTAAGAGAGAGTTCAGAACAATGAACTTTTTTTTGTTGAGCTAAAGAGAGAGTAGGGTACTTATAGCTCTCAAATTAAGTGGAAAATAAGGTGATACATATAGACTGATTATAATTATAGAAAGAATACCTATTAGAATCAATTAAAAACTCGGATTCCTTTAAATTTGGGAGTCATAGCTCAAACGGTACAAATTGCATCTCATGAGTTACAGCTCTATTTCCCCCATTTTACGCTTCTTCATGTTTCATTATCAGTATTTGGTGTGTTAGAGTTGATTTGGATTGGTTTTGGTAGGAAATGAGACACTTAGTCTCTTTTAAGAAGGCTTAAGTTGGAAAAGTCAATCGGACGTCGACTTATGAATTAGCGGGCTCAGATGTGATTTTCGATGATTCGGTTAGCTTAGGGAGGTGATTTGTGACTTAGGAGTGTGATCAAAATTGATTTTGGAGGTCCGGTGTAGAATTAGGCTTTAATTAGCGAAGTTAGTATTTTGGCGAATTCCGGTTGATAGGTGAGATTTTGATCCAAGGGTCGGAATGGAATTCTAAGAGTTGTAGTAGTTTCATTAGGTGATTTTGGATGGTTGTGCAAAATTTTAGGTCATTCGGAAGTGTTTTGGTCGGTTTTTTGATCAAATGCGTGTTTCGGAAGTTTTTGAAGAACTTAGGCTTGAATCCGATGTGATTTAATGGTTTTAGCATTGTTTGATCTATTTTGATGATTGGAGCAAGTTTGAATAATATTTTAGGATGGGTTGGTGTTTTTGGTCGAGGTCCCGGGGGCCTCGGGGTGATTTCGGAGGGTCAATCGGACCATTTTTGGACTTAAGATTTGCAGGTTTTAGCTGTTGGTGTTGTAAAAAAATACTGTTCATCGCGTTCACGTGGGTGAGTCACGAAAGCATAGAGGAACTTGAGGGCCAGGAATTTTGGGCTATGCGTTCGCGTCAGAAGGCCTCGCGATCGCGTAGGGGAAGCTGGTCAGCCATCGCGTTCGAGTGGGGGAGTTTCACGTTCGCGTAAGTGAAGGACCCAGGCCTTCGCGTTCGCGTGGATGAAGCCGCATTCGCGAAGGGAATTTTTGGCAGAGTGATAATTTGGTAATCGCAAACGCAGGAGGACCCTCGCATTCGCGTAGAGTAAAACACCTAGGCAGAAGGGTTTTTATATTATTTCATCTGCGAAGCTTGGTCCATTTTCCTCCTTTGTTCAGCACCTTGAGAGCTTTTTGGTAGAAATTGAAGAGGGTTTCGATGAGAATTGATTGGAGGTGAGTCCTATGGCCTAGAAACATCATTTTATTGAAGAATCAACCTTTAAATTCATGGAAATTTGAGTAAAATTGGAAGAACTAGGGCTTGACTTTTAAAATGAAAATTCGGGATTTGAGGGGGCATTTGAGCTCCAATTTTGGTAAATTTGATATGTATGGACTCGTGGAGAGATGAGGAATCCGGTGATGTGAATTTTATAATTTTTCGAGAAGTGGGCTCGGGGCTCGGGTTTTGCTAGTTTCGAGATTTTTGCTATTTTTCGATTGTTTTCGATTGGATATTGTTCCCTTAGCATATTGTGATGTATCCGCTCTGTTTTTGGATAGATTCGTCGTGCGTGGAGGCCAATTTGAGGGGCAAAGGCGTCGCGAGCTAGAGATTTCACCGGTTCGAGGTTAGCAATGATTGTAAATGATAGTCTGAGGGTTTGTAACCCCGGATTCACACATCATAGTGCTGCATTGAGGTGACTTGCACGCCAGATGGCGAGCGTGGGGTAGAGCACCGTTGGGAATTGTCACTTGGTCCGTCCCAACTGATGAAATTACTACGTATTTGACTGAAACTACTTGTTATCATCATAATTTGGGCTGATTTCCATGTTTGGGCTTCGTGCCAACTATGTGAATCCTTCAGGGATTGATATCACTGTTTTCGCATCACTTTGCATATTATTTGATCTCGGTCCAAGGTTTTAATAATGTCTTGCAAACTCAGCCATTTTTCTAAGATTTGAAAACTTAAATAATATTTTATTGACGTTTTGAGCTGAGAACTATCATGTTTTATTGCCCAAGTGGCTTATCTGCATTTCTAGACTGAGCATGGATCGGGCTGTGCGCCGCAGCAGTGTTATATGCGTATTTCTAGACTACGGATGGCTCGGGTTGCGCGCCGCAGTGGTGTTATATTGATATTGAGTCCGAGGGACTGGTTGATGCCACGAGATGGCTTGATATTGCGCTTAGGCTGTAGGATCCCCTCCGGAGTCTGTACACAACCCCAGTGAGCACCGTCGACGTTAAATGGATCGGACTGCACGCTGCAGTGGGTACCGGAGTGTACCGTCATATGCATTGCATTGCACTCATGCATTTATTTTCCTATTTGTATTATCTATCATGACATTCCAGCACTCGCATTTCATTGGCATCGAAGCTACTTCTTGCACTGATTACCTGATACCCTGGTGTTATTTGTTAATGGAGTGCTGTGCCCGAGGGGCTGACTTATGTGCTGACTTGCACTATCTATTTCGTATTCATTTGCTTAACTGTTGGAAAAAGATGTTTTCAAAAGAGGTTTAAAACTGAGTCCAGATATTTCCAAAGATTTCACGGTTTCACAGTTTTCTCAAAGGGTTACACTGTACTATATAGCATGATGACTTGCTTTACGTGGTTTCTTGCTGCTCAGTTATTATTTACATTTATTACTCACTGAGTTGGAGTACTCACTTTACTCCCTGCACCTCGGGTGCAGATGTAGGTATTGGTTTACCCGGTAGCGGGTTTGAGCTGGTTGAGGATTTTGCTATTGTAGCCGAGCGAGGTGACCGCCAGCGTTCGCGGCAACAGATTTCTTCTTTTGATTCTAAATTTTTAATCCATGTATTACAAGCCTTGTAGTTAACTTAAAAATCCTTCTAGATGCTCGTGACTTGTGACACCCCGGTCGGGCTATATCGGGATGGTTCCCTGTTTAATTATTTTTCTTCTGCACATATGATAATTTTATTAATGTTTTAGACTTATTTATGCTAAGTAAGTATTAATGAGGTATTGATGTCGGTTGGCTGGCCTTGTCTTCACGAGAGGCGCCATCACGACCGGGTTTGGGAGTTGGGTCGTGACAGAAAATCACGGGCGAGATGGAAAATCACAGGGAATCAGTACTAAGTAAGGAAAGCATCTCACAAGCAAGGAATTGACTCAAGTCAGTGAAAAACCTCCAAAGAAACCACATACAAAAAATCAGGGATTCAAAGAGATACATAGAATCGACAGAACACTTAGTAAAAAGAGACAATTAGACCTATTTAAACACAATAGGCACAAAACCAAGAACCCTAAGTAAGAAATCACAGAATCAGTGGAACGTCAGAACAAATTAACACATGGAAATTGGGAGATAACTTAAAAGATTACACAAACAAGCAGAAATATCAAAACAAATATAAAGGACTAGAAGATGTAGTGATTTCGAAAGAGGTTCAGAATCCCTAGTTTTAAAAGAAGAACAAAAAGTTGAAAACTTGAACAATCAAAAAGATAGAGTAGAGAGTAGTGTAAAACACAAAAGAATAAGTTAAAAATCGTTTAAAAGACAAAGCTTTAAGAAAATTAGTGTTTCGTAATAAACCAGTGAGAGGTAAGGAACCTGGCCATGAAACTCATCAATAATGATGTTCGTAGCACCATCGAACCATAACCCATTGGAGAAAGACCGGAGATAAGCCAGGCAAAGCTTCCGATGACCATTCTGTATGGTGGAGGCTTCCGGAGTCTTGAATATAGAGGGAATCAATGAGACAAGGTTTCACGGCGGCTGGTGGTCGAGAGAAGTGAGGCTGGAGGTGGCCAGAGAGGCGGTGGATTCATCGGAGATGAGAGAGAGAACCAGAAGATGCTAGAGAGAAGGGAGAGCAAGAGTTAGTATAGAGAGATAAAGAGACCATCTGAAAATGAGGGGTTTGGGGGGGAGGGGTTGTTAGATTTTAATTTTGGAAATAAAACCTAGATCGTTGATGTCACTTGATCAACGGCTCAGATTAGATCAAGGCTAGATCGGGTCATTAAATTGAGTATGGGTGATTTTAGAATTCGGTCGGGGGATTTGGGGTGGAATTGGGGTTCAATTTGTGGTTAAAATTGAAATGCAAAGGGGTTATAATTGAAATGGATGAGGCTAAATGTTAAATCTCCATTTCTTCCTTTTTATTTTAATAAAAATAGTTAAAATAATTTTAAAAACCAATTAAAGCACTAAATTGATTACTAACATATAAATGTTAATTAAAAAAAATACTGGGAGCAATTTTGTAATTATAAAATACTATTAATATGAAAATAAGCTATAATTACAATTATAGCAATTTAGCTTTAAAAAATGCCAAAATAAATTATGCAAAAATCACCTTAATTATATCTGGGTGTAAATACGAGGATAAAATAAATTATTCACAAAAATGATAGTCTGGAAATAATTATTGAATTTTGTACTATTAAAATAGACAACAAATTGATTTAAAATCTTTAAAATAAGGGAAAAATACCAAAACTCGTTCGCCCTCCGTGAACAAGTCGTGATGACACCTAGTCCCTATAACTAGGTAAGCCTAACAATACGGAAATAACAACCTAACTTGCGGAATAATTAATTAGAACTGAACATATCAAAATAATAACTGCATATAAGGCCGCTCGGCCTATACAACTCAAAGGAAATGCGGAAATCTACAACACCATCCCAAAACCCGAAAACTCACGGGAACCACAGGCTAATAGAAACACTGTAAATTCTCTAATCTTTAGAATGTCTACATCAAAAGTATGATAGAATCTAAACACTACAGATAGAATAAGTAAGGAGATTCTTCGGTGTGCGGACGCTGCAGATATACCTCGAAGTCTCCGTAGCTCTCCCCGCCTCAAGTATAGTGCGCATGAGTGGAGGTACATGGATTTGCACATGAAAAACATGCGCAGGAAAGGCATGAGTACACCACAGCGGTACTCAGTAAGTGCCAAGCCTAACCTCGGTTGGGTAGTGACGAGGAAGGTTATGGCCCTACTGAGGTTAAACAATAAAATATAAATCAATAGTATGAAAATAGGCAGTAACAGTGAGTACAACAGTGGAATAAGACAGAATAAACAAAGCAATAACAAATATACAAAGAACGGAGCAAACGCAGAATAAGTAAAACTCAATATCAATGGTAACAATGAGGATCTCCCAGGATACCGTCCTGTAGTCCTTTTCTCAACTGTCCAGTGGATCTCCCAGGATACCGTCCTGTAGTCCTTTTCTCAACTGTCCAGTGGATCTCCCAGGATACCGTCCCGTAGTCCATCATATGTGTATATCCGAAGGATCTTCCGGGATACTGTCCCGTAGTCCAACTGTCAATGTGCAGGGGGGGGGATCTATCGGGAATCTAACCCACAGTCCTAAAGTAAATAGGCAGGGGGATCTATCGGGAATCTAACCCGCAGTCCCAAAGTAAACAAACAAGGGGGAGCTACCAGAATCCCACATCCGTAGTCCCAATGTAAATGCGCAACCACAACCAGAAGATATTCAAAAATGAAGTACAAAAGACAAGCATCAGGTAATACTAGCCTAGCATGCTTAACGTAGTACAGTCAAGGCAACTTAAACAATTAGGCAAGTTAAATCAACTAAACATGCTTTTCTAATCTAACACAGGTTATAATTGCAAGTAAAACAAGGCAAATATGAAGGAAACTCAGTCTCAATCACCAAAGAGGAAGGAGAAGAAAAAGGCGTTTGGTTTCCAAACCCTAATTCTAAAAATTGATCAATGTAAAGGACTTGTTATTGGGGTAGGGGATTAGTTGGACGTTTGGGCTACCTACTATGGTCAGAATTTGGCACCAAATGGGCTATTAAATGGGCATTTGATGGGCTATATCGCAGTGAAAAAGAATGGACCTTATTTAGGTCGGATTTCTTGGTCTTTCTAATCTTCAAATTAATTTTTTTTTTGAACTTCTTTGTATCAAATATTAAATTTATATACTATATATGTATTATAAAAATAATATCAAGTAGATATTGGTAAAAATTAATGTAATGACAATATTAGTTGGGATAATAATAATAATAACAACAATAATAGTGATAATAGTAAAAATAGTAATTATAAGAATAATAACAATATCAATACTAACACTAATACTAATATTAGTAGTAACAATTGTAATAAAAGAAATAGTAGTAAAACAGGGTATTCCTCTTATAAGTAACTTAGAAGCTCAAGAAAATTAATTAGAAGAAAGTAGGGACAAAATTGGATGTCAACAGCCTGCACACCCACAGTGAGCGCGTGTAACCATTGTGATTTGAGAGTGAGCCCGAGGGGCTGATATTGTTGTGAGAGTGAGTCTGAGGGGCTGATATTGTTCTGAAAGTGAGCCCGAGAGGCTGATATTGTTATAAGAGTGAGCCCGAGGGGCTGGTACTGTTCTGAGATATTGCCCGAGGGGCGAACCTTTATGTGTTCACCTTTCATATTTACTTGCCATTTTATCTGTTATGCTATGATAATTGTGCCCGGGGGGCAGATTTTCTGTGCTTATCGGCACTAACTGTTTTGCATTCATTTGCGTAACCGATGAAAAAGTCATTTTCAAAAGAGGTTTAAACTGAACTAAGATGTTTATAAAGATTTTACAGTTTCACTGCTTTTTCTCAAAAGGTTTTACACTGCTTCTATACAGCTTATTGATTTGCTTTACGTGATTTCTTATTTCTCAGTACTTATTTAACTTTATTACTCACTGAGTTGGAGTACTCACTTTACTCCCTGCACCTTGTGTGCAGATGCAGGTATTTATATACCCGGTAATGGGTTTTGGCTGATCGGCGGCAGAGTTATCGGAGTTTAGCGAGGTGGCTGCCAGTGCTCGCCGCACCGCTTTTCTCCCTTTTCGTTCATCAGTCCGGTTTTGTATATCTCAGACCTTGTAGTTGTATTTATATCCTAATAGATGCTCGTGACTTGTAACACCCCGAGGTCGGGCTTGTATATAAATTCCGCACTATTCTTTCAGAAATCTATTATGAAATATTGTTCAATTAAAGTCTTAAAAATGACTCTTAATGGCTACAGGGTTAATATGTGTGTTGTGTCGACTGACCTTGTCTTCATGAGAGGTGTCATCAAGACCGGGCCGGATTAGGGTCGTGACATCCACGAAGTCAAAAAGTTGGGCAGTCTTTCTTAGTAACTCCTTCAAAAGAAAAAAAAAGAAAGAATCAAATTCTCTTGTTTTAGAAATTGGGGTAAAGTTTTTAGAATGGATTCCAAAAGTTATAAATAAATTAACCCCGTTGTATTAGTTATTTTGAGCCTTTATGATATCCTTTCTTTCTAACCCTGTACAAAA
>MU692435.1:1432-28958 GCA_026770625.1 Nicotiana glauca
TTTTCGGGTTTTTCTGCCGATGCCATAGCATGAGCAGGAGTAGAACGGCTTGACGATGCAGCAGCACTCGTAATAGTAGCACCCGTTCCCGCAACACTTCCATTAGTTTGGTTTTTATTCGTCATATTTTTGTAAAGTCGAAACCAATACAGAACTTTGTTAAATCAATGAAGTTTTGATATCTTCAAACTGAATACCAAACCAAACATACAACACGTAACAATGGTGAAGTTTTTATATACTTCAAACCCGTACGTTTATTATTCTGGCAAAGTTTTTATGTACTTTAAACCGGACAGAAACAATTATTGGAGTAGAAAGAAACAAGGCTTTAGTCTCCAAATAAGTATATAGAAAACAGTTTAATATATAATCAACACAGAAACGTTAGTAATTTAAAATTCCTTAAGCTTGTTAGCGTTACTGTGTTAAACCAAAAAATCAGAAAAATTGTTAGGAGAATTAAAGAAATCTAGAAAATAGTAGAGAATCAGAAATATTCCAAGTCCACAAGTTTCTTGTATGTCCTTAAGAAATTTTAACCCCCTCACACGTTGCCAAGGTAACAGATTAAATTCTCCCAGGATAAAACGGAAGAAACCTTCTTGCAACAGTGGCAATACAAACTGCAGGATACCAACGAACTCAAAGAACGGAGCAAAATGACACTTACGAATTTGAGAGAGAGAAACTGTGAATTAGGATACAGTATATTCATAAAGAAAGAAGTTCTTGAGTGTTTTTTTCGTGTGTAGAAAATGTAGCCTTGCCTCAGAATTTATATGCAAATATCAGAAGAGGTGTCTGAAAAAGGTGCCTTTTCTGAAAATACGCATAAATTTTGTCCAAAAATAATTTTATCGATCGTTATCATTATCCGAAGCTGAAGCCGAAGCCGAGCAAGCGACGACGGCGCGAGGGTTCATTCTCTTCAACTCCTTTTAAGAGCTTTAAGAAGTGAATCTATATATAAGCACACAAATGTGATTGTCCCTCACCAATGAGGGACAAAGTGCAAGACAAAAGTTCACTTCTTCAAATTTTCATTTTCCCTCAATTTTATTTCCCTCCATTTCCAATTCACACTTCTTCTATTTTAAAGCCCAATGGCTTAAAGTCCAACAAGAATTACACATGTGTTGCTAGAGTTTGCATGTTTTGCAACTTATAACAACTTTTATTTGTTTTATTTGATGTTTATTCTTATACTAATGATACCCATCCAGCTGTGTAGGAGCTACTCAGAGACTTCGTGGTGAGCTCTCTTATTTGATCTGATCTGCAGTACATGGAGTTCCCATCCCCTATTTATCTATCCTTGTCTGTTTATTTCTTTTCAAACGTACAAATGATGTTCAATTGAGACAAATTACTCTTGTTAGATGCCTGTGATGATGTTTTATCATGGTTCTTATAAATAAACGATATTTTTAATCCCAAAAATAATGTTAGTGGCAATTGTGATCCAATAGGTGCAAGAAGGAGCATTTTAAAAATAACGTTAGTGACATTTGTGATCCTATAGGTGAAAGGATGCATTTTTTAAGACATCTATAATAGGTTAAAAATATATTTTACCCTTTAAAAATATATTTCAGGATAAAAAATTGACGTAATATCCATTTTATGTCATGGAGCTTTATCTCATAAAGCTACACACATTTATTGTATGGAATCCATTGCATGTATGAATTATAAAAGAGTAAGCCACGATCCTTAGTTAAGTATTATGTTTTTACTTATTTAGTTTCACTATGTACATAAGGTAATATACTATAACTTTATGCACCTAGTAAATCTTTACCTTATTCGGCATTTACAAATGGGAATATTGAATAATTGAAATTTATTTAATACATTCATGTAGTGTAATGCAAGTTGGATGATAAAAGTGTCTAACACATCATACACCGTTATTGATAAAAATGTTAAAGTAATTACTATATATATCTTATTATCGGCATTATGATCTAGCATTTTGTTACAAATGTTAAAGTAATTACTATGTATTAACTTATTATCATCATTATGATCTAACGTATACTTTGAGCACTCCTTTCACTTAACTAATGAGGTAAAAAAAGCTACCAAAATGGTGTAATTCATCTATCTTTTAATTAGTTTATAACTATGACGGTAGTGAAGGAGAAACCTAACATTATATATATATATATATATTTGCAGTAAATAATAAAGTTGCATAATTGTGCATTTTAACTCATTCCTATTTTGTTTAAATGGAATTCTATCACTTGCATTCACTTAAAAAATTCAAATACAAATATTATAAAAAATGACTTCTTCTTGCTTCAAATTTCCTACTTCTTATATTTGTTGCAAACTTGTTCTACTTTCAGACTTCATCCGCAGACAATGCAAGCGAAGAGGCATTAATAATGAGTATACGTAGATAAGTATAAGATTCTATATTCTGCTTAAATACTTTCAGACAAAATCTACATACCCGTTGTCCATATATTCCTACTGAAGTAACGTGAGTTGCTATCAGCCAATCATTACAATATGCTACCAACAATCGCATTTTTATACCGACATCAAAAGAGAATTCAAAAGACAAAGAAGTTCAAAACTTGTATGCTATGCGTGATAGCGGCTATGGGTTATTGATAAGTTTTCTCCAAGATGCTACCTTATCATTAGCTAAAAAAGATTATAATGCCTTGAAAATTCACTTCCCAAGTGTCACAGATTTGTGACCAACTGTCAAAGTGTCTTTGGTAACAATTCAACACCTGAATTGTTAGACAGAAGTAGGAAACAGTTATATCTTGTATTAATGGCAAATATTGCTAAAGGTTTTATCAATAAATAAAAGTGTGAGCACGTGATTTTTGCCCTATGTGAATTATTCCCATAATTTCAAAACAAAATAAATATCTTTTCATTATTTGTAATTTTATGGATTTTTGTGGCATTTTCTGTTAATTGTTTGCATTTGTCTGTGCACATTTATTTTATTCAAAATCATGAAAAAAAAAAATAACACACAAAAATACCATGCATTTGCATTTAGGATTTATTTTCATATTTTTGGTTAATTAGGGGCTTTATTAAAATAAAAATCACAAAATTAGTTCATTTGGCATCCTACTCTTTAAATTTTAATTTAGGAATTATTTAATTTTTATAAATACTGTGACTAATAATTAGACTAATTTAGTAAGTTAATTGAGTTTAGGAATTAATTTAGGTTTTTTATTTTAATTTGGAAAATAAATAAAAATCAGAAATTAAAAGGAAAGAAAAGGTTTGATTTTAAAAGTTGTTTTCATTTTCTTTTGAGCCATTTTATCAGCCAAGTCAAAACCCGCTCCAAATAGCCCTTTACCCGGCCCAAAACCACCCCAAACCCGGTCCAAGTCCCCCAGCCTTTGAGAGTTTGAAACGACGTAGTAGGAGGATGATACTACGTCGTTTTGAGTTTTAATTCCAATTTAATCTTGGCCTTTTATCCCAGCTCATCGGTCATCCTCACTTCTCCCATTTACATAATAATGTCCGAACAACCTAGTATCTCACCTTCGTCCCTTAAACTGTCCGCCACCACCCGCCACCGCCGTAAATCGCACCATGGCGGCGGCGAGTCTCCAAACCACCCCAAATCTTCACCACAGCTTCCTCTCCGCCTCCACATCCTCAATCCACAACCAGTTTCCTTCAAAACCTACCCAAATCACTCGAATCTTGATTTGAAATCACTGTAAATCGATTGCAAGGAACGGATTTACTGTAAATCTACTGTAAATTAATTGGACCAAGAGAAGTTAGCACTGCCATTTACGCATTGTCTTCTGTAAATCGATTGAACTGATCTTCTGCAAATCAATTGTAAAATCGAAGAGAAGAGAATTTACTGGGAAGAAGATATGCACAATCATTGACGCACTGGCGTTGATGCAACATTGAATTAGCTAGGGCGCACTAGCATTGATGCAACAGTGAATTAGCTAGGGCTTTTTGATGCATCAGCGAATTTGCTAAGTCGATTCTGGCGTTCATGCAGTAGTGAATTAGCTAGGGCTTTTTCTGCGAAGTCGATTCAAACGATTCAATGTTTTCCTTCAGTTATTTTCTAATTCTAATTGGGGAGGAAAACGGAAAAAGGTATCAAAAAAATTAGAAAGAAAGATTTTCTCTTCTTTGTGCGGAGGAAAAGTTAAAATAGTAAAAGATTAATTACAATTAGTAATTTTTAGTGGCTATTATTTTTTATTTCCGGTAAAAGGATATATTTTAATGGCTAATGGTCATATGACGCTAATATTTAAGCTTAAAAAATTATTAGCGACCATTGTCTTATTGCCGCTAAATAATTACCGCCAAAGGTCCTTTTTGTAGTAGTGACCCTAGCGCTGCTACAGTGTCTCCGGTAGCGGCGCCACCACCAAACCTCCTCAAAATCACACCCCTGAACCCCCACCACCTCCTCTCCACCAAACTCTTATATCCTTCTTTCCCTCGAATCCCCCTCAAGTTTTTCGAATTTTGGATAAACAATTGAGCCCTAAATCCCAAAACATCAAACGGGCAGGGCCTTAAATATTTGAGGTCGAAATCGACTTTAGTCGTGTGTTTTCAGTTGAGAACACACGATTAAGGTCCATCTCGGCCAAAATCGAAGACTTCATGAAGTTTTGGGTTCAAAACTGTGGTCCGCCTAATTCTAATATTCATTTCGGTATGTTTTTTTCACTTTTTCATTGTTCTTAGTTTCTTATATCTTTTTTCTTTTTTGTTCTTCTATTTTTTCTCGATTTAATTTGCATGCATTTCTGTTAATCCATTTAGGTGTTAATTACTTCTTCTCTAGTCTATTTGATTAGCTTGATTTCTATCTTTCCTTTTAATTTTATTTTTTGGGCTGTAATTGAAGTCTTTGATTCATAATTTGTGCATAGGCTTTCCGCCTCATCATTCTTCTGGGTTATAGACCCAGACCCGGGCCGAAAGAAAGAATTAGCCAAGGTCGTATTTAAATTGGGCTTGTTGTTTTGAGTCAGGTCATTTTGACCCGTGCTTGAGCTAGTTTAAGTATTGGGTCAGCTTGACCCATGAATTTCAATGTAAATTTCAGGGTTGCAAAGGGTAATTGGGGTAGTTCACTGAGAGAATCTCTCAAGTAACCACCCAAGATTACCAAGTCAGAAAATTATGGACTAAATAGTAAAAAGAAAAACTAAGAAAGGACTAAAATGAAAAACTAAACCCTAAAGCTGCCCTAGTAACTTGCCTATAAAAGCGTAGTTACTTTAGACTCAATTCAGAGATTGGAGAGAGCTAAAATTATAGGGAAAAAACAACTGGCTGGATTGAGAAAGTAAAACATTGTTCCATTGAACTCTTATATCCTTCTTAGATTTGGTATGTGCTTTCATTTTTTGAAACTATCATCGACTTATTTTGGAGCTGAAATGGTTTGAAGTTAGAGTAGTAGCTATTTTTTTGGAGTTATTTGGTTTACTGGATCACTGTCCTGTTGAAATTAGGCTGCTGATCTGCTGTTGCTGTGCCTACTAATCTTCACTTTCTTCTTTGTTTCCTTTCTTATCCCAGGTACACATCTCCAAAATTTAAACAATGTGAATCTGAAATTTAAAGTCGAAATGGAATAAAGTGTGTTGATGTTTGGCATCAAATTGTTGGTTCACAATTAGTTTTCAGTCTATTTCTTGCCCTTTTGATTCATGTTGTCCTTCGAGAGTAATGTGTATTTACCTTAGGATTTGGCCATGTTCTATTTGAGCATTAGTTGTGTTCATAACCTATCTTACTGATGATTTATTTCCTTTTATTCGCCTTGCTTTCTTTTCTCTAAGGATTGGACCTGAATTCTGTTAATATCATTGATTCAAAGTTATTTTTTAATCATTAACCATGTGCTAGGTAAGGATTTCTCATTTGGCTGTTACATCTTTGGATCAAGTATGCAGAATGGGTAGGAATTTTCTTGAGATAGAATGTGATTTAATGATTTTAGGGTTTTTAGCTTGGTGGTGTCCATGATTGATACAAGAGTTTTTAAAAAAAATATGTTCAAAGGGCTATAGGTGTAACTGTATGTTTTCAAATTTAAGAGCATGTGAGTTTGATACTAAATTCTTTGTATGTGTAAGGTTAATCAATTATGGATATAAATTTAAAGTGTTGCATGTTACATTTGTACTAATTGGATTGCACAAGACCGTTCTATTAGTGGTAGTAATAAAGTAAAACTAGAGTTGATAGCAAGGTGTAGCATAAAATAGGTTCTTCTTTCAAGTGAAGAACAGTTCGATGGTCATGTCTCTTTAATTTTGTATATCGCTTGGCTTTTGCTGAGGTTTGATTTTGAGCCTCACATTTACAGCAGTGTGCCCGCTTATAGTTGGGCTCATCTTGGGCCTGAATATCGAGACCGCCTCAGTTGAAGAAGCACATTTCTTTGTCCCTGAATAGAAACTTTGACAAGCGTAGGGTCTGTCACCATGCCTGGCAGCCTTTGGGTATATAACAAGTTCAAATCTAGGTGAAATAGGCATAATTTCCTTGAATTTCATTTCAACTAGTATATCTTTATCGGAGGCGAGCCATTTAAATAACATAAACTAGTTTATGGCTCTCTGAAGCCTAATTTAAAAAAGTTTTAATTGACTTGAGGGGCACCACGCCAAACAAAATGACAAATTACGTGGCCCTCGTACTAATTTCACAACCTAGATATAAAATGATTAATACTCGTAGATAAACATTTAGAGCCGTTTAAAATACAATTGTGATTGTGTATAAGTCCGCGTAGCACAATTACGATTTAAAAAAAAAAACCGAAGTATGCGTTCGCGCAAATTTGGCCAAACTCTCTTAATAATAATCAAGCGTTATTAATTGTGGATACGTCCGCGTGACACGATTTTGACGCGCCAAACAAATGGGTATACGTCCGCGTAACCTGTTTCAAGATAATTTTCTAATTTAAAGCGGTGAAAGAGGTAAAAGCACATAGGTTCTACAATCGGTAAATAAATAATTTTATAAGCCAAGTATGATCAATATGACCATGCTAGAACCACGTAACTCGGAAATGCCTAACACCTTTTCCCGGGTTAACAAAATTTCTTACCCAGATTTCTTAACAAAATTTCTTACCCATAAATCTCCCAAGTGGCGACTCTGATTTTTAGTTAAATAATCTCGTTTCGATTGTCACTTAAATTGGAAAAAACTCCCTTTATTATACCCTCTTTCGGGAGTGTAGTAGAAAAAGGAGGTGTGACAAAAGGTTTCTTCCTTACAAGTCAAGCTACCTTTCTTAAAAGCTAGAAACTTATAATGAGAAAATAGATCTTGCAACAAATTGGTCTTACTTAATTTTCAGGTGATTTATATCATGTCTGAGCTTATTATTTTCACTTCAGCCTTAGCATATTCTGTCACGATCCCAAAACCGACCCAATTGTGATGGCGCCTATCGTGAAACTAGACCAGCCAACACAACTACTGCTCAAATAGAACATGGCCAAATCTACCAATATTTCATATAGAAAAAAGATCGCTTTAAGCTGATAGACCATTAAAATCCCATGACATAAGTCTAAATAATAAGTGCAGAAAGAAAACATAAGCCCGACATCGGGGTGTCACAAGTCACGAGCATCTACTAAGGCCTGAATACAACAAAGACTAACATAATATGGAAAAATATAAAAAAAAACAGTCTAAGGAAGATAAGAGGGAGAAGAGAAAGGCTGCAAACGCCATGCAGCTACCTTGTCGACTCCGAAAGACTCGCTGGGTGAAAGATCAGCGCTCGCTATCACGATCCGCAACTCTTGGATCTGCACATAAGGTGCAAAGAGTAATGTGAGTACTCCAACTCATTATGTAATAAAAGTAAATAAAGACCGAGCAGCAAAAAATACATAATCCACGTCATAACAACCATAATAAGTACATGATGTTTCCAAAATAGTAAATATAAATCAAGTTATTTCATTAAAATCCAGTTTCAGTAAAAATCCTTTAAAAATGTCTTTCTAATAGTTTCAACAGAGATTCAATGAAGTTTAAAATAAAATGATGAAAATCATAAATAGCCTCTCGGGTAAGAAATGTATCATAAACCGCCTCTCAGGCGTATCATCAATCAAAACCAACCCTTCGAGCTACCTCACAATCATTCATAATCAGCCCCTCGGGCAACATATCAATCACTTTGGGTACTTGCACTCACTGGAGTGTTCAGACTACGGAGGGGCTCCTACAGCCCAAGCGCTATAAGAAGCCATCTCGTGACATAATAAATCAGGCCCTCGGCCTCGCATATATCTCAAATCAGTACAACATGATGCATGCCACAACCCGGTCCCATGATATTGTCACAACCCAAGCCCTCGGTCTCACTCAGTCAGAAACCTCTCAAGTCACTCGCGCTAATAGTAAAACAGGGTGTTCAACCCAAAATATCATTTATAATATCAAAATTGAGTAAATGAGGCTGAATTATGAAATCAGTAAAACATAGCATGACACAGTACAAATATTAAAGCAAAACAATGAGGAATAGTAGTAAAAATCCCCTAAGGGTCCAAAAAACTTGGCACGAGGCAAAAATATGGCCTTCAGCCCAAAACATAGTAATACTTTTCAAAGCACAATAGCATCAAATATTTTTCAGTCAAATATACGACTTAATAGTCGTACGGGACGGACCAAGTCACATCCCCAACGGTGCACGCCCTAACGCTCATCATTTAGCGTGTGCGTCACCTCAAGGTAGTGAAACGATGTGCAATCCGGGGTTTCATACCCTTGGGACAAGACTTACATTCATTACTTACCTTAACCCAGACAAAACTCTAGCCCGCGATGACCTTGCCTCTCGACTCGGCCTCCAAATGCTCCGAATCTAACCAAAATCAGTATCACATCATTAAAACAAGTTAAAGGAACAAAGCCTATGCAAAAATTATCAAATTAACTCAAAAATTCCGAAATTGGCCAAACCCAACCCCCGAGCTCACGTCTCGAAATCCGATAAAAATTACAACAGTAGAATCCTTATCCCCTCACGAGTCTATACATACCCAAATCACCAAAATTGGACCTCAATTGATCCCTCAAATCCCCAATTTGAACTCTCCAATTTCAAGCCCTAATTCCCCAATTTTATCCCTAATATTTCTACTAATTTCATGATTAAACAACGGGAAATCATCACACTTATAAGTTTTATGACTCAAGTTACTCGCCTTGTTGTTAACCTTTGAATCCCTTCTCAAATTAGCCCTCAAAAAGCTTCAAGGCCATCCAAAAATGGTGAGGAATAAGCTGAAAATTGTGAAGATGGCCTTTTATACATCTGCCTAGGCATCTCGCACTCGTGGCTCCCTTTCACACTTCTGCAGACAAAATAACCGCATATGGGGTTTTCACTTAAGTCCAAGGGCCGCATTTGCGCCCAGGCACCGCACTTTCGGTCTGGCAGATGTGTCCAACACACTGCACCTACGACCTTCACCTAATGGCCAAATTTTTCATCTGCGGTCTCCATACCGCATCTGCAACCTCGCACCTGCGGTCCCCAATCCGCAGGTGCGGAAATGATAGAAGCAGCAAATTCAGCAATACCAACTCAAATCCAAACTCTCTGTCAACCACCCAAAATCCCTCCTGAGGGCCTCAGGGCCTCAACCAAACATGGCAACAAGTCACATATAACCATTCAAATTTATTCCAACATTTGGAACACTCAAAACGACATCATACATCAAATCACCCTCGGATTCAATCCTAAGGATTTTCAAACTTCCGAATTCTGCAAACGATTCCAAAACCTACCAAACTTCATCCGAACACACGTCACAAATGATACAACAGACCTACTCCAATTTCCAGAATTCCATTCCGACCCCGATATCAAGATTTCCACTACCACCGGAAAACGCTAAATTCTCAATTTCGCAAATTCAAGCCTAAATCTACCACGGACCTCCAAATTACATTCTGAACATGCTCCTAGGTCCCAAATCACCTAACGAAACTATATGATCCATAAAAACCAAATTCTGAGATCATTTACCCATAACTCAACTTCCGGCTGACTTTTCTAACTAAATACTCAACTTAAGAGACTAAATGTCTCATTCCTCTCTAAGACCCCTTCGAACACAACAAAACCAACACGATATGATGAAATACAGTTGACCAACACACAAGGAAGAACAAATAGGGGAGACGGGGTTGTAACTCATGAAACGATCGGTTGGGTCTTTACATCCTCCCCCTCTTAAACATACGTTCATCCTTGAACGAGTCAAGAAATATACCTGAAGCCTCAAAGAGGTCTGGATATCTGCTCCACTTCCCTCGCTCGGTCTCCCAAGTAGCCTTATCCATGGGCTGACCTCTCCACTACACTTTTGTTGAAGCTATACCCATTGATCTCATCTTTCGGACATGCCGCTCCAAAATAGCCACGGGCTCCACATCATAAGTCAAATCACCGTCTAACTAAACCGTTATGAAATCCAAAACATGAGAATAATTGCCAATATACTTCCGGAGCATAGAAATATGAAATAACGGATGCACACTCGATAAGCTAGGTGGCAAAGCCAGCTCATAAGCCACCTCCCTAATCGTCTGAAGCACCTCAAAAAGCCCAATAAATTAAGGACTCAATTTACCCTTCTTCCGAAATCTCATAACACCCTTCATGGGTGAAACCTTCAGTAGGACCTTCTTCCCAACCATGTAAGACACATCACGAACATCCCTGTCAGCAAAACTCATTTTTCTCGATTGTGCTGTACGAACACGCTCCTGAATCAGTTTCACCTTGTCCAAAGCATCCTGCACCAAGTTTGTACCCAAAAGCCTAGCCTCTACCGGCTAAAACCAACCTATTGGATATCTACACCGTCTCCCATATAAAGCCTCATATGGAGCCATCTGAATACTCGACTGATAATTGTTGTTATATGCAAACTCTGCGAACGGTAGAAATTGATCCCATGAACCCCCAAAATCAATGACACAAGCGCGTAACATGTCCTCTAATATCTATATATTGCACTCAGACTGCCCGTCCGTTTGAGGGTGAAAAGCTATTCTCAACTCAACTTGAGTACCCAGCTCTCGCTGTACGACCCTCCAACAATGTGATGTGAACTGAGTACCTCTATCTTAAATGATGGAAACTGGGACACCACGCAGGCGAACAATCTCTTGGATATAAATCTCAGCTAACTGCTCTGAAGAATAGGTAGTACACATAGGAATGAAGTATGCAGACTTGGTCAGCCGATCCACAATCACCCAAATAGCATCGAACTTCTTCAAAGTCTATAGGAGTCCAACTACAAAATCTATTGTGATCCGCTACCACTTCCACTATGGAATATCCATCTACTGAAGCAAGCCACCCGGCCTCTGATGCTCGTATTTCACCTGCTGATAATTGAGGCACCAAGCTATTAATCCCACTATATCTTTCTTCATTATCCTCCACTAGTAGTGTTGTCTCAAATCCTAATACATCTTCGCGGCACCCGGATGGATGGAATACCGGAAACTATGGGCCTCCTCCAGAATCAACTCCCGAAGCCCATCTACATTGGGTAGACATATCTGGCCCTGCATCCTAAATACCCCATCATCACCAATAGTCATATCCCTAACATCATCGTGCTGAACTTTGTCCTTGAGGACAAGAAAATGAGGATCATCATATTGGCACTCTCTGATGCGATCGAAAAAGGAAGACCGAGGAACCACACAAGCTAAGATCCGATTGGGCTCCGAAATGTCCAACCTCATAAACCGTTTGGCCAAGGCCTGAACATAAAATGCAAGAGGTCTCTCCCCAACAGGAATATATGCCAAACTGCCCATACTCACTGCCTTCCTACTCAAGGCATCAGCCACTACATTGGCCTTCCCCAAATGGTACAAGATACTGATATCATAATCCTATAGCAGCTACAACCATCTCCGTTGCCTCAAATTGAGATCCTTCTTCTTGAACACGTGCTGCAGCTACGACGATCAGTAAACACCTCACAAGACACACCATAGCGACAATGCCACCAAATCTTCAACGTGTGAACAATGGCAGCCAATTCCATATCATCAACATGGTAGTTCTTCTAATGGGGCTTCAACTTACGGGAAGAATAAGCAATCACTCTACCCTCTTGCATCAACACACACCCAATACCAACTCTAGAAGCATCACAATATATTGTATATGAACTTGAAGCTGATTGAAGAACTAACACTGGAGTTCTGGTCAAGACAGTCTTGAGCTTCTGAAAGCTCGTCTCACACTCATCCAACCACCTGAATGGAGCACCCTTTTGAGTCAATTTGGTCAAGGATGATGCAATAGATGAAAATACCTGAACGAACCGACGATAATATCCTGCCAAACCAAGAAAGTTGTGTATCTCTGTGACTGAGGACAGTCTAGGACAATTCTAAACCGCCTCTATCTTCTTCAGATCAACCTGAATACCCTCACTGGACACCACGTGCCCCAAGAAAGCCACTGTACTAAGACAAAACTTACACTTGGAGAACTTTGCATAAAGCTTCTCCTCCCTCAACCGCTACTATACAACTCTCAAATGCTCAAAGTGCTCCTCCTGACAACGCGAGTACACCATAATATCATTAATAAATACAATAACAAATGAGTCAAGATAAGGCTGAAACACGTTGTTTATCAAATGCATGAATGTTGCTGGGGCATTAGTCAGTGCAAAAAACATCACCAGGAACTCATAATGACCATATTGGGTCCTAAAAGTTTTCTTAAGAATATCCGAGTCCCTGATCTTCAACTGATGATACCCCGACCTGAGATCAATATTGGACAACACCCTCCCTCCCTGAAGCTGGTCAAATAAATCATCAATACGAGGTAAAGGATACTTGTTCTTTATGATGAATTTGTTCAACTGCCTGTACTTAATGTATATCCTCATCCTGCCATCCTTTTTCTTCACAAATAGAACATGGGACCCTAAGGCGACACATTAGGCCGAATAAACCCCTTATCAAGGAGTTCCTGAAGCTGCACTTTCAACTCCTTCAATTCCGACGGTGCCATACGATATGGTGCACTAAGTTCCCAGCACCAAATCAATACCAAAGTCAATATCCCTGTCTGGTGGCATGTCTGGCAGGTCTGCAGGAAACACATCCGGAAAGTCCCTCACTATTGGAACATAATCGATACTAGGAGTCTCTGCACTGACATCCCTTACAAAGGCTAAGTAAGAAAGACAACCCTTGCCAACCATCCACTGGACCTTAAAAAATGAAATCACCCTACTGGTAGGGGTGTTCATAAAAATCGAATAAATCAAACCAAACCACCAAAAAATTGATACGTTTAGGTTTTGTTTGGTTTTGGTTTTGAATTTTAAAAACCGATCAGATTCGGTTTGGTATTGATTTTAATCAAAAAATAACCAAAAAAACCAAACCAACCCAACTATAAAAGTAGCTATATATATATATTTTATATAAAATTTCTAAATTTTATGTTACATATTAGTCGTTTGTATTTTTAGTCTAGTTCTTTGCTATTATAATAATAATCTAATTATTTGTCTTTACATGCTAGTTTGATTGGTACTTTTTTTTTTCTAAGTACAATAATTTATTTCATGTTAAAAATAATATATTTTTAATCGAGTACTTAAATTATCACCACTATTTGATTCAATTCTCATTAATATATCTTGATAAATGATCGATTTCTCAAAGAGAAATTGGTTTGATAGTATTACGTTGAAAATGTAGCCGCCAAAATATGCGTTTGGTAGTGTATGTCTCACATTTAAAAAAATTCAGATAAATAACCGGGAAAAACAAAAAATTTACAAAAACGAATCGATAAAAACCTAACTTAATTGGTTTTGTTTGGTTCCAATATTTAAAAAACTCACTTATTTGGTTTGGTTTCTTATTAGGGAAAACCGACCTAAATCGAACCATGAACACCCCTACCTGCTGCGAACAAAATTAGTTAAATCTCTTCACTCAATCTGTGGCACACCCGGCATAGCTAACATCATTATCTTAGCATGATAGACCAGAATAGCATGACACGGAGATAACCAATCCATGCTTAATATCACATCAAAATCCACCATACAAAGCAACAAAAGGTCCACTCAGGTCTCCAAACCCCTAATAGTCACCACACACCGACCGTTATATACGGTCTACAATAATAGTATTGCCTACCTCAGTAGATACATGAACAGATAAAACAAGAGACTCACGAGGCATATCCAAATAACAAGCAAAATATGATGACACATATGAAAAAGTGAACCAGGATCAAATAACACAGAGGCATCTCTATGGCAAGTTGAGATAATACATGTGATCACAGCATCTGGTCTCGCTGGGAGTGCATCGAAATGGGCCTGACCACCACCTGATCGACCTCCCCCTCTAGGCGGCTTCTAGCTGACTGTGCTCCACCTCTAGCTGACTAGGGGGGGTGGTGAAGTGACTGGTGCTAAAGTCGATGGCTGACTCCTCTGTTGAGCTGTACCCCCATGACGATGAGGACACTACCTCCACATATGCCCCAACCCTCCATACTCATAACAACCCCCTGGTGCTATAGATGGGGACTGAAGGACACCCTAGCACTGGGATGACTAGCAGAAGAACCTGGCATGGAAGAGCCCTAAACTGATGGAGCACGAGATGAAATCTTGGCTGAGAAGGCACTAAGTGATGAATTCCCCTGATGAGAACTATGATAACCATGGAATGATGATGCCCCACGATAAACTGGGCGAGCTGATAAGCATGCTTGAATGGATGGCCTCTGCCGTGCTGAAACTGACCCCCATGAGGAGTACCACTAAATCTGCCCTGACCACGACGCCTTTTGGGCTCCCTTTCAACCCTCTCCTAAAAATGAACCATCTTAATTTGTCGAGAAATGTCGACTACCTTATCAAAAGGGGAACCAGACACCCTCTCTCTGGTCATAGGCAACCGAAGCTGAAAATCGAGGCCATCTATAAATCTCCTGATCCTCTCTTAGCCTGTGGGAACCAACAGACCGCATGATGAGCCAGCTTAGAGAACCACATCTCATACTATGTAACATATCTATCACATTGGCAAAGTTTCTTGAACTGCTGCGCAGCTTCTCTCGCAGAGACTCGGGTAAAAACTTCTCCAGAAAGAGAACGGAGAACTGCTATCAAGAAAGGGGCGCTATGCCAACCGGCTTATACCTCTCGTAAGCCTCCCACAAACTAAGTGTAGCCCCGAAGAACTGTAAAGTAATGAACAAAACCCCACTGGTCTCTAGAATACCTGCAGTCTGAAGCATCTTCTGACACTTACCCAAGAAACCCTGTGCATCCTCACCCTCAGCAGTACTAAATAGACGGAGGTTGGAGTATCCTAAACCTCTCCAATCTGCGATGCTCGTCCTCTGGCATAACAAGAGCTACATAGTCCTGAAAATTTGCAATCGGCTGGGCTGGAGGTGCCCCTGGTGTCTGAACTCCCTAAATAACCTGCTCAGGTGTGCGAGCGGCGAGAGTCTGAGTGCCTTCCCCAGCCTGAGAAGTAGCTGTGGCTGTAGTAACTGAGACCGCCTGAGCCAGGCTAGTGAATATTAATACAACTTGAGCTAGGGCCTCATGAAGGCCTGGAATAACAATAGGCACATCCGATGCCTGAGCTAGTCCTGCTGAAGCGTCTGCAACTGGGACCTGATCATGAACTGGGGTGGCTGGTGGATCTGCAGGTGTTGACCTAGATGCAGTGCGAGCTACACCCCTGCCCCTACCACGATGTCGACCGCGTCCTCGGCCTCTAGTGGGCCTAACTGGTGGTATTGGTGGTCGTCTATCCTTATCGGGAACACGTGACTTCACCATCTGTGAGGGAATAGAATAACAAAAGTTTACTTACCATAATCAACAGATTCGCACGACAAGAATTCAAGAATATGAAGTTTTTCCTAAATGTTATGCAACCTCTCAAAGATAAGTATAAATGTCTCTGTATTGATCCACAAGATTCTACTAAACCCGCTCATGATTCATGAGACCTAAGTAACCTGGCTCTGATACCAACTCTTCACGACCCCAAAATCGACCCGATCGTGATGGAGCCTATCGTGAAACTAGGCCAACCGACACAATCCCAAATCAACCAATATTTCATATTAAAAAGAATGATTTAAGCTGACAGTCCATTAAAATCCCATGACATAAGTCTAAATAACAAGTGCGGAAAGAAAATATAAGCCCGACATCGGGGTGTCACGAATCACGAGGATCTACTAAGGTATGAATAAAACAAAGACTAACACAGTCTAGAAAAGTACAAAAAAAACAATCTAAGGAAGATAAGAAGGAGAAGAGAAATGCTGCAAACGTCATGCAGCTATCTTGTTGACTCTAAAAGACCCGATGGGTGAAAGATCAACGCTCATTATCACGATCCGTAACTCCTAGATCTGCACACAAAATGCAGGGAGTAATGTGAGTACACCAACTCAGTAAATAATAAAAGTAAATAAAGACTGATCAGTAATAAACACATAATCCACATCATAACAACATAATAATTACAATACAAGATATTTCCAAAACAGTAAATATAACTCAAGTTATTTGGTTAAAATCCAATTTCAGTAAAAATCCTTTGAAAAATGTCTTTCTAACAGTTACAACAGAGATTCAATGATGTTTAAAATAAAAAGATGAAAATCATAAATAGCCCCTCGGGCATAACATCAATTAGAACCAACCCCTCGGGCTACCTCACAATCACTCATAATTAACCCCTCGAGCAACAACATATCACTCACTCTGGGTACCCGCATTCACTGGGGGTGGTTTTTAGACTCCGGAAGGGCTCCTACAGCCCAAGCGCTATAACAAGCCATCTCGTGACATAACAAATAAGCCCCCCGGCATCTCACATATCTCAAATTAGTACAACATGCGGCGACGTGCAGTCCGATCCCATGATATCCTCACAACACAGGTCCTCGATCTCACTTAGTCAGAAACCTCTCAAGCCACTCGGGCTAACAGTAAAACAGGGTGCTTAGCCCAAAATATCATTTATAATATAAAAACGGAGTAAATGAGGCTGAATTATGAAATCAGTAAAACACAACATGACTGAGTATAAATATTAAAGCAAGGAGTGAGGAATAGTAGTAAAAAGCTCTTAAATGTCCAAACAACATGGCACGGGGCCCAAATATGATATTCAACCCAAAACATAGTAATACTTTCCAAAGTACAATAGTATAAAATAGTTTTCAGTCAAATATGCGGCTTAATAGTAGTACGGGACGGACCAAGTGATAATCCCCAACGATGCACGCCCCCACGCTTGTCATCTAGCGTGTGTGTCACCTCATGGCAGCATCTACGCCCAGGCACCGCACCTGCGGTGTTCACCTGATGGCCAGATTTCGCATCTGCAGTCACCATACCGCATCTGTGACCTCGCACCAGTGGTCCCCAGTCTGCAGGTGCGAAAATGACAGAAGTAGCAAATTCAGCAATATCAACTCAAATCCAAACTCTCTGTCAACCACCCAAATCCATCCCGAGGCCCTCAAGACCTCAACAAAATATGCCAACAAGTCACGTATCACCATTCAAATTTATTCCAATCTTCGGAACACTCAAAACACTATCGGAACATCAAATCACCCTTGGATTCACGTTTAATTATTTCTAAACTTCCAAATTTCGCGAATAATACCAAAACCTACCAAACCTCGTCTGAATGATCTGAAATTTTACACACACGTTTACAAATGACACAATAGACTTACTTCAATTTTCGGATTTCCATTCCGACCTCGATATCCAGATTTCCATTGCCGACCGAAAACCGCCAAATTTTCAATTTTGCCAATTCAAGTCATAATCTACCACAAACCTCGAAATTACATTCCAAACATGCTTCTAAGTCTCAAATCACCTAACGAAGCTGTTCGAACCATAAAACCAAATTTTGAGATCATTTACCCACAAGTCAACTTTCAGTTGACTTTTCCAACTAAATAATCAACTTAAGAGACTAAGTGTTTCATTCCACTTCAAGACCAATATGAACACAACACAACCAACATGATATGAAGAAATACAACTGAACAACATATAAAGAAGAAGAAATGGGGGAGACGTGATTGTAACTCATGAAACGACCGGTCGGGCCGTTATATATTCGTATAATATACTTGCAAGATTTTTTTATTTTTTTTAATTCTTATTTTTTACATTTGTATTTATTTTAATTGGTAGGTTATAAGTTACCAATTAACTTCAAAATATGTCATATTCATAAACTAATGTACTCAAATATGTTAGTTCAAATTATTTGACGCATATAGATAAGGAAAGACAAGGAAAATTTGCGACCCTTCTTTATTCAGTGGTAAACGTGTCTTGATGCACAATCGGGTTTTGCTCGCTCTTTTCTTATTCCTTTTTTTTTTCTAAAATCCAAACATGAGATGGCGCTCTTTTGTTTTAAACAAGTTTAAAGTTGATATTTCACCATGGCTCTTTCAATTTTTGTTATATAACTTAACAAGAGAATATAGCTTGCACCAATTTTCTAGATGCCAATAAATTATGAGATTTTTTTAATAATTTCATCTAAATGATAAAAACTAATGCAATTCCATGCAGTTTATATTTCTTATAAGTCAATTCATCCTTAATTTGGAATATAAAGCTTAACTTCCGTCACCCCCAGTAAAAAGAGCCGTTAGCAGCAAATTTGAAACTCAAAAGTTAAAAATCACCGGGGACCCTTGTCAAAACTCGAGGTTCGGACCTAAACACATTCACACACAAGTCCAAATATGTAATTAGTTTCGGAATCTGATCCCGAATCAAGGTCTAAATTCCAATTATACAAAAAATATCCCTAGTTCTACCCAAACCCCCAATTTCTACCGTGAAAACCCTAGATTTTTGGATGAAAATTGATGAAACACAATGGGTAATTGTAATAAAGTGGTTTAGAATCATATACCAACACTTTGGGGAAGAACTTGCCTCTTGAAAATCTACTCTAAGATTCTTTGGTTTTGAAAATATGAAAGAATGAGAGACTCCCGTTTTCTATTTTGTTTTTAAAACACTGGACAGTCCTTCTTCGTGTTCGCGAAGTGCCTATCGCGTTCACGAAGCATTGCGGCCAGAAGGGCGTTCGAGTTCGCGAAGAGTTGCTTGCGTTCGTGATGGTCTTTTCCCCTGACCATCGCATTTGCGAAGAACAACTCAGAGATTTCCCAGCCCACCTCCTTTTTACTTTACACGTTCGCGAGATGCCGGTCACGTTCGTGATGAACAAACCCCTCCCAACCCAAGTTGCACTTCCCGTTCGCAAGAGTTGCTTCGCGAATGCGAAGCACAAGGTATCAGCACACCAGAAGCAGCAACACATCAAAAATTTCTATGTTTAAAAGCATCTCATACCTCCCGTGTGTAAACGGCCAAGCCGAGTCCACAAACAAAACCATCATTCAAAACTTAAAGAAGAAGTTGGAAAGAGCAAAGGGAAGATGGAGAGAAATATTACCCTAAGTGCTCTGGGCATATCGAACAAATCCAAAATCGAGCACAGGGGAAACGCCTTTCTTCCTGGTATACTGTGCCGAGGATTTGATACACCACCAAGAACTCGAGCAATGAGGCCATCACTATTACTCTCGAACTATTAGATGAAAAGCGAGAAGCCTCGCTGGTCCGAATAGCCGCACAAAAATAGAGAACCGAAATAGATTACAACATAAGAACAAATCTCTGACATTTTGGAATCGCAAAATTGGTCCTAAGGAAAGTCACCTTGAACACTAGAAATACTAATGAAGGAAATCTAGGTCAGAACTGGAAATACCGTACCACGTCCTCGGGATAGTTGGCAAATGGTCCTAAACACTCGACACCATGGAAGGTGAACAACTTCCAAGAAATTGGAATATATCAATGCTCAAACGATATTACTTCTAAAAGCTCAAAGGCCTGAGGTTTCAAAGGCATGCGTCGCACTCTTTTCCTTTGATTGGGTTATTTCATCCCAAAAAAGGGGTTTTCACCAACAATGTTTTTAACGAGGAAACATCTATATGCTACCTAAGGAGGACTCAACAAGTATTCAAGGCTTCTCTTCAATCAGCCTCGAATTCTGGGGGGCATCCCCCCGGAATGTCACCTTCTCGAAAAAGCCAAGATGTGCTAAATGGGTTCCCGATAGAAAAATGATGTACTGGGCTAAATGGTCGAACGAACCATGCCCGTATATAATAACCGAGCCCCGGGCAGCGAGAACATGCATACATGTAACAAGCAATCAAATAATACTTCCCCCTTCGTTAAAGCATTTAGTGTTTCAAAGAAGTTCGTTATTTTTTGCAAAAAACGGCTCTAGAGCCAAAAAAACGTCCCGAACACTCAGGGACTAGCGTCAAAAACTCGAAACCGTATGAACTCCGAGTCAGAGCTTCAAACTCGTAAGACCTCAATGAGGCAACATTAAGTTAACAAAATGGTTCCAGAGCCAAAAAACGTCCCGAACACTCGGGGACTAGCATCAAAAACTCGAAGCCGTATGACCTCCGAGTCGGAGCTTCAAACTCGTAAGCCTTTAATGAGGCAACATCAAGTTTACAAAACAGCTCTAGAGCCAAAAAAAATCCCGAACACTTGGTTACTGGCGTAAAAAACACAAAGTTGTATGAGCTCCGAGTCGGAGCTTCAAACTCTTAAGCCCTCATGAGGCAACATCAAGTTTACAAAACGGCTTCAGAGCCAAAAAACATCCCAAACAGTCAGGGACTGGCGTCAAAAACTCAAAGTCGTATGACCTCTGGGTCGGAGCTTCAAACTCGTAAGCCCTCAATGAGGAAACATCAAGTTTACAAAATGGCTCTAGAGGCGTCAAAAACTCAAATTCGTATGACCTCCGAATCGGGGCTTCAAACTCGTAAGCCCTCAGTGAGGAAAGATCAAGCTTACAAAATGGCTCTAGAGCCAAAAAATGTCCCAAACACTCAGGGACTGGCATAAAAAACTTAAAGTTGTATGACCTCCGGGTGGAGCTTCAAACTCGTAAGCCCTCAACAAGGCAACATCAAATTTGTAAAAAATGGCCCCAGAATCAAAAGCATCCTGAACATTCGGGGACTGGCATCCCGAGCACTCGAGGACTGGTGTCAAGAAACCTTCAATGTCTTGGGGTTTATCGCCAACCGCCACCTTATCGGCTTGTCAAAAACCCGAGGCTATAAGACCCTATGTAGGTAGCCTCGGTCTCGTAAGAACTATATAAGTCAACGACAATATTTTTAAGACCTCAAGCAAGGCATGAACCATACTTATACGAAGTAAGCAAAAACTATAAGACCTCAAGCAAGGCATGATCCATACTTGTACCAAGTAACCAAAACTGTAAGACCTCAAGTAAGCCATATACAAACTTGAAAGACCTTTTAAAAGGCATAACCCCAATCTAAAGTTAATGCTATATATCGAACTTATAAGACCCCTAAAAAGGAAAAACCTAGATATAGATGCCGAACTACTTCACTCGTGGATCGAAACGCTCTAGCCAAACACAATGACTACAGTCACAAGGTTGTACCAGCCAAACTAACGCGACTCAGGGATGCCTATCACAGACCTTCAATTACTTTGAAAGTACTTCAAAAAGAACCGGTTAAACAGGCTACCCTTGACATAGGCAAAAGAGCTTCGACCATGTCAGCTCCAAACTATAGGCTTCGAGATACCAAGACACCGAGAAAAACCACCTAGGGTGCTCGTTCATCACCATATAACGACTCGCAATCGAGTTTTATATCAAATCGCCAAAGAGTCAGGCAAACATAATTTCAAAAGGTCCTTGATGATGAAAAAATAAATCCTATATTAGAGGTCGTACCGACCCTATCATAATAGCCACTGCTTCCAACCCATATAAAAGGTTATACCAACCTAATGCGTTAGACCCACTGTCGCCAGCCTATATAAAAGTTCATACTGACCTAATGCGTAAGAGCCACCACCGCCAGCCTATATAAAATGTTGTATTGACCTAAAGCATAAGAGCCTAAGATGCCAACCTACATTCAAAGGTCATACCAACTTAATGCGTAAGAGCCTAAGTTCTAGCCTTAAATTTAAAAACTAAAGGGTCGATGAGCTCGAGTCGAAACCCGACTCAAAGAACTGAACCAGAAACAGTTAATTGAACAAGCCCAAAAGCAAAAGCATAAAATCCTAAGATGCCAGTTTACATTAAAAGGTCACACCGACCCGACACATGAGAATCTAAAAATCTATGCAAATAGCCTCAGGGCCGACAAGACATACTTACAGGTCGATAAACAAAGAAAAACCTAAAAGCTAGTAAGATAAAATTGAAACATGGCTCGGGTCTCAAGACCCAAATGACCACATTTTGACTATTGCAAAATGCTCGACGATCGACTTTCGACCATTGTGAAATTCTCGGCGATCGACTTTCGACCATTGTGAAATGCTCGACGGTAGCAAGAACCCAAGGGTCTAAATTTAAGACCCACAACTTCGGATCAATTGCTAAATGAATTACGCAAGTCATTCAAAGGGAAAGAAGAAAGAGGTAAATATTTGACACGTATATAAACAAAGATTCATAAAGGTATGATTTCAAAGACTACATCCGGATCCCTTACAAAGGCAGAAAGCAAATAAAAACCTTAATATATCACCGAAGTTACACCTCCGATGGCCCCTCAGAAAGTACGCTTTCAACAACTTCGGCCACAACCTCCAGGTTCCCAATTGCCTCCTCCCCTTCAGGGACTTCACTTCAATCTTCATCACCTCCTGAATCACTGGTCAACTCATCTTCGGAAGGAAGCAAGGTCGCAACTTCCTCTTCCAGGGTCTTCACCATCTCAATATCGACGATTAAATCAATGCCTTCCGTGTATATTCCTCTAGTGTCTGTCTCCGAGATTCTAACCGAGCATGTGCTACTAGGAACATAATCAGTCACACCATGCCACTCGATCCGCGGTACACCCGGCATAGCCAAAGTGACTATCTTAGCATGACCGTCTAGAATAGCACGACACAGAGATAACCAATCCATGCCCAAAATGGTATCAAAATCCACCATGCTTAACAGCAATAGATCCACTCAGGTCTCCAGACCCCCAATAGTCACCACACATGACCGGTAAATACGGTTTAAAATAATAGTATCATCCACCGGGGTGGATACATGAACAAGTAAAGCAAGAAACTCTCGGGGCGTACCCAAATAATGAGCAAAGTATGTGAACACATAAGAATAGGTGGAACCGAGATCAAATAATACAAAGGCATCTCTGTGGAAGACTAAAACAATACCTGTAATGACATCATCTGAAGCAATAGATCTGTCCTACCTGGAATAGATAGAAACAAGCTCGACCACCGCCTGATCGACCTCCCCCTCTGGGGTGGCCCCTTGCTGCCTGACCTCCACCCCTAGCTGGCTGGGCGGGTGGTGAAGTGACTGGAGTAGAAGTCGAGGGCTGACCCCTCTGCTGAAGCTGACCATCACGAAGTCGAGGGCGCTGCCTCCTCATATGTCCAAACTCTTTGCACTCATAACAACTCCCCAGTGCTGGAGATGGGGACTGCAGGGAACCCATGGCACCAGAATGACCAGTAGAAGGACCTGGCGTGGAAGAACCCTGGACTAATGGGGCACGAGATGAACTCTAAGCTGGGAGGGCGCTAAGTGAAGGCTCGCCCTGCTGAGACCCATATTGACTACAACCTGAAAATTCCCCACAATACTCTTGATGGGCCAACTGAGTAGGCCTCAAAGACCGACCTTTACCATGTTGGAACTGTCCCCCCGAAGGAGCACCACTATAACTGCTCGATCCATGAGGCCTCTTGGCCTCCCTCTCCTCTCGCTCTCGACGGAAAAATATCTCAATCTCACGAGCGATATCCACTACCTCCTCGTAGCACCCAATACACTCTCTCTAGTCATCAGAATACGGAGATGGTAGTTAAGGCCATCCACAAATCTCCTGATCCTCTCACGATATGACGGAATCATCCAAGTGGAATGACAAGCTAACTCAGAAAACCTTATCTCATACTGGGTCACGGTCATATTCCCCTACGTCAACCACTCAAACTGCCTACGCAACTCCTCTTTACGGGACTGCAGTACATACTTCTCCAAGAAGAGAGTGGAGAATTGCTTCCAAGAAAGGGGTGCTGCCCTGAGAGGCCTACGCCTCTCAAAATCCTCCCACCAAGTAAAGGCAGCCCTAGTAAACTGAAAGGTGGTAAATGCCACACCACTAGACTCAAGAATCCCTGCCGTACGGAGCATCCGCTGACACTTAGCTAGAAAACCCTAGGCATCCTCGCCCTCAGCACCATTGAATGACGGAGGCTGGAGTCTACCAAAACTCTCAAGACAACGCTATTATTCATCCGGCATAGCTGGTACAATGAACTCCTGAGCTAGTACAACCGACTGGGCTGGAGGTGCCCCCCGTGTCTATAGTCCCTGCACTACCTGCTCGGGTGTGCGAGCAGCGGGGGTTTGATTGCCTCCCCCTTCCTGTGAAGTAGTTGTTGCTGTGGTGGCTAAAACTGCCTGATCCAGGCCAATGCAAACTGACTAGATCTGTAGCAAGGTCTCCTGAAGACCCGGAATCACGATGGGCACAGCTAGTGTCTGAACTGGTGCTGCTGGAGTCTGATCCGGAGCTGGGGCAGCTGGTGGATCAACAGGTGTTGCCCTTACTGCTCTGCCTCTGCCACGACCACGACCGTGTCCACGGCCTCTAGTGGCCTTAGTGGGTGGAACTGGTGATCGTCCGCCTCATCCGGTAGCGCGAGTCCTCACCATCTGCGAGAGAATAACAGAAGTTTAGCTCTCGGATCAACAAGTTTGCACGAAAATAATTTCAAGAATGTGAAGTTTTTCCTAAAAGGTTCTGTAGCCTCTTGAGGATAAATACAAATGTCTCCGTACCGATCCATGAGACTCTACTAAACCCGCTGATGACTAGTGAGACCTAGTAACCTAGGCTCTAATACCAACATGTCATGACCCAATTCCCAAACCCGGTAGTGATGGCGCCTCTCGTGAAGACAAGGCCAGCCAGACCAAAACTGAATACCTCTTTTAAGCACTTACACGCTGTGAGCACGTGATTTTTACCCTAAGTAAATTATTCCAAAAATATCAAATAAAATAATTTTATAATTTTAAAAATTGTGTTGCATCCTTTTATTGATTGGTCACACAATAACTCATAATTAAAATATAAAAAGTGTATATGCTTTAAGATTCTCAATTTTATATTTTTTTAACTATTAACTTATTTTCAAAAATAATAGAAGAAAAATCATAAAAAATAGTTCATTTTAGCTTTGAGTGTTAATTAAAAAACTACTACAAAATGGTTAGTAAAATAATTTTTGGAGTTTAATTAAAATAATTTTTAATTTTAATCTCAATTTTATAAATCAGAAAATACAAATATATATATTATATATATATATATATACTTAATTTTTTGGGCCAAAATACCCAACCCAAGATAAATACCCAACCCAACCCAAATAAAAACCCTGAAAGTCGGATATACACTCAAAAAAAGACACGAAAATACCGTATCTCTATATTCATTCTCTATACGACTCCCTATCTCTCACCATATAACAGAGTCGATATAGGCGAGGTGAGGGGGAAGAAGAAAAACCAGAGTGTGAGAGAGAGGCTCAAGGAGAAAATCAAGAGAGCAGGAGAGTTCTAGAGATAGAATTGGAGAGAAGAAATTCTCAGATCAATAGACTCTAAGTTTTCTTAAGGTCTTAGAATTTTGCTTTCAATTTTGAATTCACTGATTGTTCTTCTTCCGTTCATATGAAGTTCGATTGACTTGGAGCTGTTTTTTTTTTTCGAAGTTTATCACTATTGTAGTTTGGATTCCAGTCGACGGCTTCTGTTTTCTTCTTAACAATTTTCATGGATAGTTCTTATTGAAGATTATTGGATTCGACTTGAATCGTTTGCTGTAACTGTCGAGCTTCTATTAATCGAAAGCTTATTTTTCAGGTTCGTTTGCTTCTCCTATTCCGTTTTGTTTTTTTTTAGAATTATGAGTCAGTGACGTTTCTTTTGTTTGCGATGCGAATGAGCAGTTTATATCATCGAGTTTTCTGGTAAATCTTAAATTTTTGTTTGTATTGGACGAGTGATTGTGCGCACTGATGTAATAGCTAGGGTTGCATAAATTCGTCCTATTTGTTTTTCGTTAAATCTGAGCATTGAAACTCATTCATGAAGGTTTTAAAAGATGAAACCTATTTTGTTTGATCCTCTGTTGGCCTGGTTAAAATTTGAGTGCTAAGTAACTTTTATGCTCAGTTTCATTGTTAAATTAGTAAGTTCGAATTTAGTTTCTTGTTGATTTGTGACTAGCTGAAAATTTTAAGGTAAAGTTTGTTCGAATTGTAGCTGAAATCTAAAGTTCGAGCATAAACTACTTGTTGATGATATAATTTTACATTTGATTAATTTTTGGGGACTGTTACTTAATGAAATTTATTCAAATGGTAGCAGTTAGTGATGCAAATTCAAGTGGTTGATCTGAAATTTAATGAACTAAGGTAGCTTCGTGAGTTAAGCTCTTAACCTCTTAACAGGACAGAAGCAGAAGAAACAAAGCTAGAGTTTCCTTTAGGGATTGTTCTGCATTTTTCATACTTCCACTGATTTTTTAAAATTCTAAATTCTCAATAAAAATACAAGTCAGCAATCTGCTTCGTCAGTTCCAGTTTCAGATTTGGGTTGCAAGTGTAGAGTTCAGTTTTCAAATTGTTCGTCGAGTTGTTTTGTGGAGGATGATAATCTTATTGACTGAAGTTGCCTGCATGAAAGTGAGTTAAGCTGAATTGTTGAATGTCTGTGTTCACTTTGCTTCTCTAGTTTTGTCAACAATGATTTTCTTTAAAGGTAACAATGCAGGCTTTGATTTTAGTTTTAAATTCGAAATAAAATGCCATCTGTTGAATATCTGAAATCATGTTCCATCACTTATGCATTTGGTAGTATTGTTAGGATTCAAGTGATTTTTAATTTAGTTTGATACAAAGTGAAGCGCTTATGAACTCGATGAAGATACATAGGATATGGTGTTCTTGAGGTATAAGCATTCTGTTTGGTTTGATCCCAGCTTTCACCTTTTCTGTCTCTTCTCATCATCTTCAACAAGAAATGCCCTTGCTCCTTCATTCCCTCTCCTTCTTGACCTAGTAGTGGCGCGAATCTGCTCGAAGAAACAAAGAGCAGACCTCCCTTTCATCTCCTTGAAAAGAAATCACACAATTCTCATCTCTCATTCAAAAGGAAAACTGAAGTTGAATCGACTACTACGGATTGGTGAAGCTTGAATGTTTGTCGGATTTTCAGAAGCTATAATTTCGAA
>MDKF010564039.1:0-42959 GCA_026770625.1 Nicotiana glauca
GTTTAATTGAGAAAATGTATGTATTAAAGTGCTTAGGGAGGTGTAGTCACTCTTATATCTAAATGTATCATACCCTTCCCGTAGCCTACATTACAACTAAATGAAGACCTATTGATCTTAGACTGAGCAACTCGATTAGTAGAGTATTACACTAAGGGCAAGCTTATGGTGTATCTATGTGGTATATGAATGTTCTTTTGCTGAGAGTGAGTGAATTCTTTCTATCTACAGTTCCTTGTTGTTTGATTTCATGTGTGTGGAACTTCTCTCAAAAATGTGGTGTGAGGGCATTTAGCTCAAGAAGAAAAAGCAAGTCTTCACTTCTGTTAGAGTACATAGAGTAAGCATGAGTGTGGCATGGCAGTAGAGTCTTCATCTGAGGTGTGACTGTTGCACTACTTAAGTTGTTCTTTCATAATAGCAGGTGTGGCATAAAAAGGGTAACGCATCTGACGAATAGGTCTCGAAGTGTGGTTCAACTTGCTCGAGAAGGAGCAAAAATTTAAGTGTGGGATGTTGATAATAGGTGAATTAAACTATAATTAGACCCTAAAGAATCACATTTTTGTATAGCTTTGTTGTAAAAAGTGATAACCAAATGCTCTGATTAGTGCTTTTCATGCTCTGCATGCTATATCTAACGAAAGAAGTCGATGGAGCAAGTTTGGAATCAATTACGGAGAAAAGGAGGCCAATCAAATAATGCCCAAGAATTGCACCAAGTGAAAAGTCAAAGAAGTGCAGAAATTGTCCTGCCGCGGTCAGACCGTAACTGCGGCAGGACCGCGGCAGAGTAGAGTTGCAGATTCAGAGAGTCCATTTGGCCGCGGTCCCAGCGTAACCACAGTAGGATCGCGGCAGAACGCAAAATTGTCAAGGGCAAAAGTGTCAAGTCGGAAAAACTTGGTGTAAAACCCTTATAAAAAGTAGGATTTCGGCCACATTAGGTCTGATTTGTTTAGAGAGTACTTTGGGCAAGAAACACAAGTGTGAGAGATCACCCAAACATCATAGTTTTTTATTTCTTCCTTTTCTTGTAATTTTACATGAAGAATATTTTCGTATTTTATCTTCAAGTTATTATGAGTAGCTAAATGCTTTAATCTAAGATTTTGATGGAACCTGTTGAAGGATGAACTTCTTGATTACGTTCATATAGTTTGCCGGTTAATCTCTATTTGTTCAATTACGTATTTATTGTAGTTAATTGACAGGATCCTCAATTAGTTGTGCATATTTAGTGTGCATAACTCGGGAGAGAGTGCACATTTAGGTAATTATTGAACAACACCACTCCCAAAAGTATAAGAGGGATCTATAATTGCGGGTTTAAAGGCGGGACTAGGGATAACGAAACCTTGGGTGTGATCTAAAGTGAACTGTAATAAACAAAGCCAGCCAGCGTAACTCGGGAGAGCGCGTCTAGTAAATTATCGCAATTACTCGGTAGAGATTTACGGTAATAAGAGTGCTCATGATTGATAGAGATATTTTGGTGAATCTATATGCAACATAACCGGAAGGGATTCCATCAATAGGGGAAATTATTACCTTAGAACCTTCTCATTATTGTTTTCAACCCAAGAATATTTAGTTTACAGCTGTTAGTTATTTACTTTCAATCTTAGTTAGTAGAAATACCATCCAATATTGTTTACAAAGTTTGGAAAATTGATTATACAGGATTTAGTGATTCCGACAAAGGTAATTGATAGGTTAATTCTCTGTGGAATTCGACTCCGGACTTGTAAACCGGATTATATTTGCAACAACCGTATTGTCCTTTTTAGAAGGCATAGTTGGGCGTGATCACAAATCTTCATCTCTTTCGACATTTTTGTATACGGCCGAAATCGGGTTCGTCCATAACGTGAAAGATCGGGCTCAAAATATGAGAGACTGAGATCGACCCCAAGTCCCACCGGGCCGAAACCCGAGGTCAGAATGTTTGTCTTCGAGAACATTGAGTCCGAGATCTTGGAATCGACCCTAATCCCGAAGGAGCTCGAGGATATATTGTTAGCGTAATCAACAGAAGACCGAAATATCTATGACCGGTCAGATATTACGGTGGGAATCTCGGCATGTATCAACAAGGAACCGACAATCAGCAAATCAAAGAGATTTTTACCTTTTATAGAATTTTACCTAAAGTAGGATTCCCCTACTATATAAAGGGGATATGATAATTCATTTAACACATTATATCACACATTCCAAAGCAATAAATTATTTTTCTCTTTAAGCTCTTATTCAACTGTGCCTTGATACCAATCGAAGTTCATCCAGTTCGAGGGTGGCCAACCCCCCAAGACTGTAAGTGTTCAATTCGTGTGGTTTGAATTTAATTTATCATTGTATATTTCAATTGTAATTTGTTTGTCACTTCATGTTAAGTTAATCCACGTATCGCGTAAAACCACTTACAAACTCAATTGTTATCCGATTTTAAGGGTAAAACAATTTTCAACCTTAACTTGTCAACGAACTCACTTTTCATAGTTTGAAATCTAAGACCAACTTCTTTAAGCTTGCATAGTGATGATTTTTAGATGCGTTTTAATTTACTTCATGAAATCTTTGTATATAAGAGATGTTGAAAGAAGAAAATAAGCATTTTCGGCAATACCTACTTGATTTAAACAAGAAAATAAGCGTTTTCCTCAACACCTATTTATACTTGCTATTCATATTTGAAATTCAAGACTCGCTTCTTCAAGCTTGTAACAACAACAACAACAATAACCCAGTATAATCTCACTCAGTGGGGACTGGGGAGGGTAGTGTGTACGCAGACCTTACCTCTACCCTGGGGTAGAGAGACTGTTTCCAAATAGACCCTCGACATCCTTCCCTACAAGAACTTCCCACCTTGCTCTTGAGAAGACTCGAACTCACAACCTCTTGATTGGAAGTGAAGGTTGCTTACCATTAGAGCAACCTCTCTTGTCTACAATTGATAATATTAATTCTGACAATTAACTGGCTACAGATGCAAATAAAATTAAAAGGTAGCTGCGCCTCAAATGGTGCTGCGCAAATAGGCTGTCTGTGCAAATTCTCGTTCGGCCCCGTACAGAGAGAATCTGGCCCATTGTTAGATGGAATTCAACCGAAGTTATGGGGATATTTTTAAAAATAGTAAGATTTACAACGGGTCATTCAAAAATAGCCCAATTTCAAAAGTAATCGAAATTTAGCCACTTTTATTATAAAAATAAATATGAGCGAAAACACTGTTCAAAATCCGAAAAATACTCTGGTATATTATGCTGGAGTTCTAGGGTATTTATGCTGGAATTCTTGTTGGGATATACTATTAACTATGCGGTTTAGACATAGTATTATATTTTATTCTTTATGGAATAATTATTTATTTAATTTATTCAATTCAATAAAGTAATATTTTAAATAGATCATTTGTTACATGTGTGTCCTTTTAGTTATGTAGCAGACAATTTAGTGTATGGAGTCTTAGCACATGCACAAAAGATTAAATTATTGGTTCTCATAATTAATAAACTATATTCACAATCAAAGATATTGTTGGACAAAATATCTTGATGATTGTAGCACAAGATTATTGTATAATTTGTCTTGATTATGAGAGTAGTTTTACCCCAACTTCTTGTGCTAGTATACTCAGTGTATATTGAACGGACCAAGTAGGGAAAAGATTTTTTTGTACTGAATATATAAAACATTTTCTCTAATTCATTAAATGAGCTTATACTCCTAATCTTGATATAATTATTATGATCAATGTAATTTGTTTATTGTTTTGATTTATCAAAAGGTACGACTCTATTTAGAGTTAGTATATGCCTAATAGATTGGACAATAACGAATAACATTTGTGAATAATAATTAGTTGATAGAATCCATGACTCGGTTTTGGGTTTGATAATATCCCTTTATGTAAGCTTATAAGTTTTCATGTGAAAACCCGCCCGGTGGATTTTTTATCCGTCACATGAAATAGTTTAAGCGGAAGTATAAAGGATTCAATTAGTTAATTGAATTAAATTTTCAATGATTTAATTTAATTAACTGGTATTTGAAATCTTAACATAGGGAGTTAAAATAAGTGTTAATAAATTTTCGAAATTCATATTGAGGAGTTCAATTGTAGTTTTTTAGTGGAATAAATTGTAATTAATTATAGTAAGAATTAATTCATGCTAATTTCGAATTAATACTATAATTAGTAGCCTCTTATTATTTCTGTGGTCCCTGCTATACCTAGTAAAAACCTGGACAAACTTGGGTAGAAAGTGACTTGGGAGGAAAGTCATCTAACAGAGTTGAAGTAGGATTCTACTTGTACAAGGAGAATCCTACACGTTTTTTGAGGAGAATTTTCGGCAAAAAAATAACTCTATTAAAGGAAGACTAGTTTCACCTAATTAATTACCTTTTCAGTTGTATTGTTCTTGCCCACCCAATAGCAAAATCGTCTAAGGTTTTACTAGGCAAATAGTAGAAGACTGCAGCCCTGGATTCTTGCTGCTTGGAAGGTTTGTGCAACTACTTCAAGAGGTTAGTGCTTCTAATCTCGTTTTTTATTGCGTTGTCTAGTTTACATGTATTTGATGCTTAAATTGTATGCTTGCTTCCGCTGCGCATGTTCTAACAACTCCAACATATTATACTGGAGTTCCAAGATAGTATGCTGGAACCCCAGCATAATATGATGGAATTCCAACATAAATACACTAGAACTCCGGCATAACATACTGGACTTCCAGCAAGTATAATGGTCCAATATAATATATTGAAATTTGGAGCACCAGTACTCCAATCTCCAATATATTATACTGGAACCAGCAAAGTATACCGGTCCAGCATAATATGTTGGAGTTCATACACAAGTGTACCGAACTCCAGTATATTATGATGGACCGGTCTCTATTGCATCAAAACGGTGGCTATTTTTATTAACTTGGTAAACGCTGACTATTTTTGATTGGCCAGTCTATACCGTGAAATTTTGGCGAAGTTATGAGTCTTTAAGCCCAGTAGTTTGTATTTCACACGAACCCAGTATTTTTCTTACATCGTAGCCCATTTTCAAACTACAATCTACACTTTTTTCATACAGTATCTTGGGTTAGGTGCACAAGCCGTCATTCTTAGGACGTTATTTTGAGTTAGTTAATATTTATTTTGTCATAAAATTTGAATTAAAAATATTAAATTCAAAATAATTCCAAAACTGAAATTCATAACACTGATTAATTCATAAATAACAGCTATTAGAATAGCTGGTGTCATTTCTACCATTATCTTCGTTACTTCAAAAACTGGAATGCTAGCAAATGCAGATAAGCTGGCCGATTTTAGGAGCGCCACCTAGTTCCTTATAACATGAATAAACAAAAGTTATAATTTAAACGATAAAATTGAAGCTGGCGATAACATACATCCTAGTTCGGACCAAAGGAATAGTCTGGGTCGAGCACCAATTCATGATTTGGAATTTGGACAAAAAAATTATTCATTGAACAACCTAAAAGAAAAACAATACTCCTAATAACAAAAGAGCATCCCAACCTTAAAGCTTCTTCCTTCTTTTTTATATATGATTCCCTCCGTCTCAAATTATCTGTCGTGGTTCCTAAAAATAGTTGTCTCAAATTATCATTTTATAAATTTAAGACTAAATTAATTAATTTTTTCCTATTCTACTCTTAATATTAATTGTTCTTGAAAACTGCAAATACCTTAATTATGAGTAAGTATTAAATAAAAATATATTACTCCCTCCGTCTCAAATTATTTGTTATAATTCTCTTGTACACGACCCTTAAGAAAAATTAATTAGGATGAAATTTTGACGACTTTACCCTTATTCATGTCTTACTCCCTCCGGTCCACAATAAGTGACCAATTTGCTTTGGGCGCACCCATTAAGGAAATACACAATTTTAGACACAAATAGTTAGTGTGACTAAATTACCCTTAATTAAACGTTGCAGCATAGATAATGTGAGGAGTAAAAGATTTTTTAGGGATACGTACATAAGGGTAATTTTGAAAAAACACATTGAATTTGTTCTTGATTATATAAATGAAAACTTATTTTGGACCAAAATAAAAAACAAATTGATTACTTATCGTGGACCGGGGGAAGTAATTGTCACGACCCCAGCTCGCCCTCCGTGAATCATCGTGACGGCACCCAGTCTCTACGACTAGGTAATCCTAAATTTGCGGAATAATACCAATTTGCGAAAAATAAAACAAATTTAAATAGGAATAAAGTAATAAACAACGTTTAAATGTGCCGCTCGGCATACACCATATTTAATTCTCAAAATCAATACATAAATTCAAGACCCGAAAATTCACGAATCACAAGCTAAGTAGTACTACATAGCTCTAACTCCAGAATGTCTAACAAGGACGGAAATACATAAGGGCTAATACTAAACAACAAGAATAGAAGGGGCTCCTCGGTCTGTGGACGCGACAGATATACCTCAAAGTCGCTATAGCAATCGCCTCGCCTTAGGGGTGATAGGACTGAGTCGAAGTAAGGGTGTTAAACGAGTGGGTCGGGCCGGGCTGGGTTGGCTTTTTTGGACCCGTACGGGTTATAGTCCAGGCCGGTTACGGGTTGGAGTTTAACGGGTTCGAATTTATCCGGATAAAAATTAAACCATAAGGGTTACGGCTTGAGGGGTCGGGGCCGGGCCGGGCCGGGCCGAATTTAGTGTTTTTATTTATTTTATATTTTGTATAACTATTGTAAGTTATATTAATACGATTAATATAAATAATACAAGGAAGACGAGAAAAAAATGCACTTATAAATTGCAAGTGCTACATTTATTTCAAAATTATAAAATTAAAGTTTGCATTTAAAAAGTAAATTAACAAAAAAATAGTAAAACTAAATTTTCATGCATAATAAATTAATAATATTTCAAATTAATCTAACAAACTAAAATATTAAGCATAAATACGTCTAATAATTTTAAAATAATACAAATTATCTTAAAATCTTAAAATAACACACATATAGCATATTGTAAAAATAATACGTTACCATCATATTCTATGATTTGAGAATTTATAGTTTTATACTCTAATATATACACTATATGTTAAATTCCAACAATTTTAAATTATGTTAATAGTATAAAATAATTGGTATATTTATAGTATATTCATGGTATATTCACGGTCTGGGCCGGTCCGGGATGGGTCGGTTAACCGGTTTAACGGCACTGTTTATCTAACGGGTTGTACCGGTTTGGGTAACCGGTATTTAAAATATAAACGGAGCAACCCGCGCGGCCCCCTAACCCAGCCCAGCCCAGGCCCTTTAACCCGACCGGGCCGGTTCTGATTTAACCGGTATGGGTTGGTCTATAACCGGGCTGACCCGGCCCGTTTAACACCCTCAAGTCGAAGTATCCGGATCTGCACATGAAAAACATGCGCAGAAAAGGCATGAGTACACCACAATGCTACTCAGTAAGTGTCAAGCCTAACCTCGGTTGAGTGGTGACGAGAAAGGTCAAGGCCCTACTGAGGTTAAATAAAAGATATTGTTCGACAGTGTAGAACAGAGAAATATAAATAAGTACAACAGTAAAAGTAACATGGGATATAAATGGCAGCAACAACTAAATAGAGGCAACGTAAACACAACAGGAAAATACAGCTCAACACCAATAATATCAATCGGGGATCTTCCAGGATACCGTCATGTAGTCCCAAATATACATATCCAATAATTCTTTCGGGATACCATCTCGTAGTCCAGCTCATAGTACACGAGAATCTATCGGAATCCCGTTCTGTAGTCCCCAAACAGAAATACCCAGTAATGGGGGAAATCTACCCGGTGCATTCCTATAGTTCCATATAACTGTGCAGGGGGATCTACCGGAATCCCACATCCGTAGTTCCAAATATAAACTGACAAGGGGGAGCTACAGGAGTCCCACATCCGTAGTCCCAAATATAAACAGACAAGGGGGCTATGAGAATCACACATTCGTAGTCCCAATATAAATTCACAACAGCAATAGGAGAAATACTCAGAAATGTCAAACTTCATATTAAGGTAAGCAAATAGTCTAGCCTAGCATGCTGCACATAGTTAAGGTAAAGGAGTTGAATAAATAAGGCAACTTAATCACTTAGACATGCTTTCCTATTCTAACACATGCTTAAATAGTGCAAGTAATAAAACATGAAAGAAAACATACTAGTAGTTACTTAATAAAAATTGGATTTGCAACAATTAGCACAAGTATGCACTCGTCACCTCACGTATAAGACATTTCAATTATCAAATATACCAAATCCTAAGGGAAAAGTCCCCTACACAAGGTTAGGCAAGCTACTTACCTCGAACAAGCTCAAAATCAACCCGAAACCATATCTTTGCCACGAGTACTCGACTCCAAATGGCCTAAATCTATTCAATTCAATTGCATATTATAAATAAAACTTCAAGTAATTGATTCTACAAATAAATTCTAAGCTAGTACGCGAAATTAGGTAAAATAATCAAAATGCGCCTCGGTCCCATGCCTCAGAATCGAGTAAAATTAATATTTCCATAATCCTCACACTCTTACGAGTTCATACATACCAAAATTATCAAAATCGGACCTCAAATGGTCTCTCAAATCACCACTCAAAGGTCTCCAATTAGTCAAGCCCTAGCCCCCCAATTACACTGATTTTCCTTAAATTTTCATGCTTAAATTGATAAAAATTATTCCAATAACGAGTTTAGGGACCAAAGACCTTACCCCAATGAACTCCTATGAAAATTCCTCTTGAAAGATGCTTTCCAAGCTTCTTCCCGTTTGAAAAAGATGAAAAATGGCTAAATTTCACGAAGGCAATAATTTATATGCTTTGTCCAGTGATTCCGCATCTGCGGCCTTGGGACCGCATATGCGGTCCCGATTATGCGAAACCCGGTCGCATTTGCGATATTTCATTAAAGGAGGACTTCCCGCACGTGTGGCTACATTATCGCAGATGCGGTACCGCTTCTGCGGTCCACTCCCTTGTGCCCAAACCACTTTTGCGACTGCTGAGCCGCTTCTGAGGCACCCCACCCGCGGGCCCCAAACTGCAGGTGCGGTTATGACAGAACCAGTAGCTGAAGCTGCAACTCAGCCTCCCGTCAACCATCTGAAATCATCTCGAGGCCCCCAGGACCTCAACCAAAGGCACCAAAAAGTCTCAAACCACAACCCAAACTTGTACCAATCCTTAAAACACATAAAAGAACATCAAAACCTCGAATTAACCATGGATTGAAGCCTAGGAACTCCAAATTTCACAAAAATACGCTTTCGATCAAAAAGTCTATCAAACCTCGTCCGAATGACTTGAAATTTTGCACACACGTCACATTCAACCCTACAGAGATTCTCCAACTTCCGGAATTCCATTCTGACCCTCGGACAAAAATCTCACTATCGGACCGGAAATTTCGAAAATTCGACTTTCGGCATTTTAAGCCTAAATTAGCTATGGACCTCCAAAACACAATCCAATCATGCCCCTATGCCCGAAATCACCTAACGGAGCTAACGGAACCATCGGATCTCCATTCCGAGTTCGTCTTCACACTGTTCCGACTACAGTCAACTTTCCAACACTTAATCTCTCATTTAAGAACTAAGTATCCCAAAACTCAAAACCGAACTTTTCGGCAAATCAAAATAGCAGAAATAAACTTGGGTGAAGTAGTTAATAGGGGATCGGGGCGTTAATTCTTAAGACGACCGGCCGGGTCGTCATAGTAATATTTAATATTTCTTCATTAGTATTTGAACAAAGTTATCCATGATTGAGGTGTTTGTAGTCTTCAAGGATAATTATTACTAGGGGTAAAAAGGAAAAAAAACTAATTAATTTTGTCTTGAACTTTTAAAATGACAAATAATTTAAGACAACTATTTTTAATAATCACGACTAATAATATGAGATAGAGTAAGTATATCTTAAGATATATGTAGGCATGTAAAATTTATTGAATTTAAATCCATAAAATAATTTGGACCGTATCTTAAATTCAAGATATTCTAGTCCAACTAAAATATTTTGGGCTAATATAATTGAATTAATTATACAATTCAAATGCGTATGAGTTAAATAAATAAGTCCAGATTTATTGGGCTATGCTACAAATTATGAGCCCACTTCATTAGGCCCAGTTTGATGCCACGTGTCATACGACGTGGCACGCCAAGTCAATCGGAAGAGCCATCCGATCATGCCACGTGTCAAAATGACAAGGCATGCCAAGTCACATTAAAAGGCTAATGAAATCATGCCACATGTGCAATTGACATGTATTGGCCAATCAGATGGGGTCTTGTCACACTTTGATTTGATTGATCGGAAAGAGTTTGTTCTTATCATAACTCTTCCCTCCCACAATTATAAATAAAGGTCTTCATAACTCAGAAACCAGAAGTTATAGCAAGAAGTAAGAGAGAGCTCGTGGATCAAACGCCGCAAATTTCTCTACAAGTTTCAAATTCAAGAAATCAAGTTCATACTCAAGAACGAAAAACAAATCAAGATTCAAGCAGTACAAGTTCAAATCAAAATTCGTGCTAGTTGAATTCGAGTTCATCATTCGTGGCAATAACTACATATTCAAGATTAAGCTTAGAGGCCCTTGAATTTGTTTATTATTGGAAAGAATAATTAGAAGATTCATAGAGATTGTACACTCATATTATTCAAAATCAAATATTACAACTGTTGCAATATTTTTCGGAATATTCACGATTATTTTCTCTATTATCTATAATATAAATAAGGATGAAATAGTTAAAAATCTTTCTTATTTAATATTTAAGAAATGAAAGAAAAACACCACACATAATTTAAGACGGAAGAAGCGAGTCCGAAACTTTTCTAATGCTTTTTTGGGCAAAAAGCACGTTTCTAATACTAAAAAAAAAGTTACATAAATACCTAAATCGCATTATTATACCGCGTATTATTAAAAAATTATTTTTTAAAGGAAATCACAGTACAATACTGCGTTTCACTTAAACGCAGTACTATACTGTGATTTCCTTTAATTAAATATAGGTCTTCTTCTTCCTTGGACAACAACAGAAACGAGCCTCCATTAAAAAAATTCCCCTGCTCCCCACTTCTGCCCTCCCCCCCCCACCTTAAAATCTTTTTTAAAAAAATTGGGCCCCACTGGTCACAAAGAAAACAAAGAGTGTAGGCCGCCACACAAGACAAGCTTTTGATTCCTTCATTCGGGTGCGAAAATTCGATTTGAATCAATTTCAAAAAACTTAAATCGAGGTATCTCGATTTTGTTTATGTCGAAACTTGTATAGTAAATGCATATTTATACTGTGTTAGTTTGTGTTATGTTTGTATTTAAATTTGTATCTTATTTATACCCGGATTGATTTATTAGCTTTGGGACAAAAAATTAATTTGGTAAATACTTATTATTGTTAACGTTATATTTTTATTTGGTTAAATAATAAATAAATGTTATTTATTTAGTTTTTTATTTATATTTATATGTTATGTTTGTTGTTTTTATATGTAATAGTGACCTTTTAGCGTACTAGAATATAGAGCCTTTTAGAGTAGTAAAATGTAGAGCCTTTTAGCGTAATAAAATGTAGAGCATTTTAGCGTAGAGTCTCTGTAGTTGAAGTATGTAGTAACTGTAAACTCTATCCAGTTACACTTTATAAAAATAAACTTACACAAGTAACAAATTAATATCGAGCATGGAACCTGCCCCAGTAATTATTTAGTTCAATTCAATAATTTTTAATTTAATTTCTTAAATTAACAAAATTCTATCGGTAACTGAAATTGACACACATAATAATTAAGGATAACTTGGTACTATCGGGCCTCAAATATCGAGCCTGGAATCCATACATAATTATTCAGTCCAATATTTTGTAAATAATTAATTTTTTAATTTATTAAACTAACAAAATTCTAAAAATATTGAAATTGACACGCATAATAATTAAGGATAACTTGGTGCTATCGGGCCTCAAATATCGAGTCTGGAACTCATACATAATTATTAAGTCCAATATTAAAAATAATTATTTAATTTATTAAACTAATTTTTTTTAAAAATATTGAAATTGACACGCATAATAATTAAGAATAACTTGGTGCTACTGAGCCTATAATATCGAGCCTGGAACCCATACATAATTATTAAATCCAATATTAAAAATAATTATTTAATTTATTAAACTAATAAAATTCTAAAATTATTAAAATTGACACACATAATAATTAAGGATAACTTGGTGCTACCGGGCCTCTAATATCGAGCCTGGAACCCATACATAATTATTAATTCCAATTCAAGAATTTTTAATTTAATTTATTAAACTAACAAAATTCTAAAAATATTGAAATTGACACGCATAATAATTAAGGATAACTTGGTGCTACCATGCCTCTAATATTGAGCCTGGAACCCATACATAATTATTAAGTCCAATTCAAGAATTTTTAATTTAATTTATTAAACTAACAAAATTCTAAAAAAATTGAAATTGACACGCATAATAATTAAGGATAACATGGTGCTATCGGGCCTATAATATCGAGCTTGGAAACCATACATAATTATTAAGTCCAATATTAAAAATAATTATTTAATTTATAAAACTAACAAACACAATTAATTTTCTTTAAATTAAAGTAGACGACATGGACTTTCCGCCTGCGCATCCTGGACCTGCAGAGGATCAGCTATTGGTGTTGCAGGGCGACCATAGGTCCTCCTTTGCATGGGAGGGACAGCTATCGGATCAGCCTCTCCGTGCCAGGAGACCTGACGAACTGTGGGAGTTCATGGCGCAGCATCCTTTCCATGCCCGCGTAGTCGCGCACCTAGAGGCTATGGGCTTCATTACGATTTTTCGGATTAGGCGGATGCAGCTTGATTGGTCGCTCATCACGGCTTTGGTAGAGCAGTGGCGACCGGAGATGCACACATTTTACTTGCCCACTGGAGAAGGATGTTCAGGTGCTGTACGGGCTGCGCGTAGATGGACGGGCCGTGAAACTGGCCCAATATATTAGATCCATGATGCGTGGACAGTACTTGGATATGATGGGGCAGTTTACTGGTTATAGACCTCAGGGTGACGCTGTACAGAGAGGGGGCAGTTTCGTTGCTTTGTCAACCATCAGAGATCATATGGCGTTTTTGCACCCAGACATTACCGGAGAGACGAAAGATATCCATATTGAGAGGTACACAAGGTTGGTGCTGCTCCTTCTTTTCGGGGGTGTCTTGTTCCCAAACACTTTGGGGAGTCTGTGAGTATGCGCTTTCTCCATCATCTGCAGCAGCTGGATGATTTACCCCTGTACAGCTGGGGTGCTACTGTCCTCGCATACCCGTATAGGTGCATGTGTCGGGTGAGCATGGGACCAGCGGTAGACATATGTTGTTTTCTGCCCCTCCTACAGGTGACAACATTTTCGAATACTCTGTTCATTACTCCAAATTCTATATGGTCGAAATGACTCATAAAATTTACGTCAACCTTTTATCTTATGTTTGGGCCTGGCAGCGGATCATGTCGTTGCAGCTACCTCTACCACCACTAGAGCCCAGTGAGGCTTATCTGTTTCTCCCTCTAGCTTCTAGGTGGATTCTCCGGCGTGGGAACTACCGAGGGATCGACGCTCATCATAATCTCCCCCTTGTCAGGGATGTGTTAGATATGCTGGTGGCCGGACATGTAAATTTGTACCCACACTTGATTGTTATAAATTGAGTTGTGTTGCGCATACTCACTTTTATGTTATTATTTGGTAGTTCATCTGGACGCCATACATCGACGAGTTGCTAGCTAAGTTGCCCGATTATTGCTCAGTCGGCCGACTGATTAGGAGCACCTCCGTCCCCATGATCTTCTTCGATGCGGTTGAGTATCATGCCACAGAGCGTGTACTTCGCCAGTTTCACCGTCCCCAGCCTATACCGGGGGAGCCTTCATGGGTCCCTACACACTATCAACGGGATGACCGTGTCATGGTGGACAATATATTTATGGGATGGCTCCAGCGACAGGTCCACATTTGGGAGCAGCGAGGTGACCGCATTCTGCCACCACCTACATTTACCCAGGAGGGCACTATTCACCTGTATACATCATGGTACCGCCGTCACATCCGACTGATTATCGGGAATCCCATTAATGTACTTGGCGAGCGTTACAGACCATATGCCGGGAGGCACGAGGCACTAATATGTTTTTGTGGCTAATTAATAACTTGTATTTGTGATATAACGTTATTTAATTAATATCTTAAGTATTTCACAGGCTATTGGGCATCACCTAGTCTACCCGATTGGACAGGAAATGCAGCAGCATGCCGACGGTGCTGCACTCATTGAGTATGGCCGGCGGGTGGCAGATCTATCTCGTCAGACCTTGTTTCAAGCGAGATATGGCGCGAGGTTGGATCACGAGGCTCAGTATGCGACGAAAGAGGACTACCATTGGGGTAGGGGTGTCCCACAAGGTAGGGGTGGGGCATGAGGCAGGGGTGCCCCACGAGGTCGCGGGGGTCGGGGGACGGCGAGGAGGTGGTCCCCAAAAAGGGGGCTATGAGGCACTTGTTTGCCAACCGTTGAGGTACATGATGGGGATTTTGGATATGAGGCTCTTGGAGATGATCAGTCGGGTTATAGACCTCAGGTAGATGAGCCTTCCAGTAGCATGCCATCGTACAACCTTCAGCTATCTCTGCCAGCATCGCAGGTCACCCTTTCAGGAGCATTGTCGATCACGGGTACATTCAACGGGGATGTAGACCAGTGCTTTGCATGTCCATTTACCGCAGCTGAGGATCGGCCCACCCGGGATGTGGATGGCGGGCAGGTTGAGTTATGACTCATCCCCAGCGGTTGATGCGGATCTACCACAGACGCAGGTATGTTTGTATTACTTTAAAATTTCAATTTGTTTTCTTTTCCTTAATGAACTGACATTAATTAATTTTTAACTTTTTTGTGAAGGTTTCGTACCAGCCTATCTTTGAGGCCATTACATGCTTTGATGAGGACACCACGGATGCATATACTCAGGCGGCCGCCGAGACCACGGTGAGAAAATATTTTTTGACTCAACACGTACAATACAAATATTCTTTCTCACATCCTAAGATTAATACTTGTTTTATAGGTTGCTGACGGCCCGACGGCCTATTCTTCCGATCCTACCAGCTGTAGTATCGATGTTGCTGCACATCCTCTCATAAAGAGGCGGCTTGATGATGATGAACCAAATAGTATACCCAGGCAACAGGGGATGCGACTCAGGCCAGCAGCAACACTGAAGCACACAGGCTGCGGGACTCATTGGTTTACTTATGTTTTTTACTTTGTGTAAATAATGCATTATATAAATAATGGTAACAATTATCTTTTAACAATAATTTTATTTTAATTGCGTTTGAACATCAATTTTACTTTAGCAGTACAACACAAACACAAACCTTGCAAACCTAACACAAAAACAAACAGTAGAACTAAAACCATTATTGCACAAAGGAAACATAAAGAAAGCAGCTTTTTTCACATGGATTTCATCTTTTTCAGAATGACAAGACAACTCCATAAAACGTAATACCATACCACGCTTTAAGTATTAAATTTTTCTGTAAGAAAGCAGCTTTTTCCACATGGTTTTCATCTTTTTCAGAACGACAAGACAACTTCATAAAATGTAGTACTATACCACGCTTTAAGTATTAAATTTTTCTGCAATAAAGAAGCTTTTTTCACATGGATTTCATCTTTTTCATAACGACAAGACAATTCCATAAAACGTAGTACTATATCACGCTTTATGTATTAAATTTTTCTGCAAGAAAGCAGCCTTTTTCACATAATTTTTATCTTTTTCAGAATGACAAGACAACTCCATAAAATGTAGTACTATACCACGCTTTAAGTATTAAATTTTTTTGCAAGAAAGCAGTTTTTTTCACATGGTTTTTATCTTTTTCAGAACGACAAGACAACTCCATAAAACGTAGTACTATACCACGCTTTAAGTATTAAATTTTTCTGCAATAAAGCAGCTTTTTCACATGGATTTCATCTTTTTCAGAACGACAAGACAACTCTATAAAATACAGTACTATACCACGCTTTATGTATTTTATCTCGCCTATAAATAACGGGCTCATTGTAGTTATTTTGTGTGCTCAAAAATTACTAAAAGCAAATATTTCATTAAAAATAAGGTTTTTTTTTTTTTTTTACTAAAAGCCAATATTTCATTAAATGGCTCAACCTCTTCGTCCACCAAAGTGCAACTATGGAAAAGAATGCTCGATGCAAAATTGTTGGGACGGTGGTGAAGTTGGACGCCGCTACTGGCACTGTATGAACTAGTTTTACAAGGTTCCCGGTGAACCTATTTGTGATTTTGAGTAATGGGTTGATGAACCATGTTATCAGGAATGCTACAGAGAACAACTGCAGTACCTTCATAATGTGTGTTTAGGCCAACGGGAACAAGAAAGAGAAAGCAATTGAATTATTGCACACACGAGGGCGAAACTGAAGGAGGTGGGAGAAGAAAAATGGAAAGCACAATGGAATCGTGAAGCACAAAAGGAATGTTAAAAAAAAATATAAACGGGAACTTGCGAAGGTGAAGGCGAAACTGAAAGAGGTAGAAGAAGAAAAAGAACAACTGGAAGAACAATTTAAGTGGTTGAGAGGAGAATAAATGGCAACCGGGACTAAACATTGGCATGTATGTGTTTAGTGTATTTTTCATATTTCATGTATTTTTATTATGTTGGGCTGCTATGTTTGTGTTTATGTTGTAGTAATGTTTTCCTTGTTTGTTGTACTAAATATTATTTTAATTGAAGTGGAAGTTAAGTTTAAGTGCTTGTATTGTTATATAAAACTATCAAACCACGCTTTATATATTACATTTTCCTGCAATTAAACAACTTTTTCTTCACTCATTCTAGATTGTGGAACATAATTTTATTTGATATATATTGAAACATACACAAGTACAAACACGTATTACAAAAAATAATTCCAAAACAAAAGACTAGGGGTATCCTTGATAGTTGGGTACATTCGACGAACTTGCACCAGGAGCCGGATTACTACCGCCACGCACACCACCTGAAGGACATTTTCGACGGTCGTGTCCTGATTGCGAGCATATGCCACATTTACGCGCATAAACGGTGTCACCAACATCCATTTGGTTCTGTATACGCGTTCTCTTTTGCACTTGCAGCTTGCGCAAATAGTCCTTGTTACATACCATCTTAAAAGGTTCCGGCGGCCAATAATGCTCAGCACCTAATGGCTGCAACTTTCCACTATACGTGTCTACGTATGCAACAACACTGTATTGCCTATCTATATAGTTTGTTGCCCGATATCCAACTTGTTGAAAGCACTTCAACGCATGTGCGCACGGCATGTGGTAGATGGTCCATTTCCCACATGAACATAACCTTCTATTTTCATTCACCGTCTGTAGATTTTCCCACGGTGTCCACGGATAGCGGTCTTAACTTCAAAAACACTCCGTTCATGATCGCACTGAAGAAACGAATGCCACTGTGCTCGCCTCCTGGATCTTTCAAATCTTCTCATGGGTATTGACATAAATTGAACATCCATGTCCATCAATGTCGATGCAGTTTCATGCCTTTCAACAAACCTCTCCGTACTCCGTTTGAATGTCATGCGGACCATGGCAGTGACAGGCAGTCCACGTGCAGACTTCAACAAGCCATTGAATGACTCCGACATGTTTGTAGTGAGGGCTCCTCATCGTCTGCCGCCATCAGCATGCAATGTCCACGTGTGAAACTCATGTCACATCAACCAAGTATAGGCTCGTGGATCTATCTGCTGGATCGCTTCCATGCGCCTCGTGAATTTGCATTGCTGGTGCTTAGTTGCAACCATCCACATTAAGTCATGCAAGGCCTTGTCAGGATATTTTTTCTGGAAATTGGCCTTCAGGTGCCTCACACAGTAACGGTGGTATGCATATGGTTCCTGCCATTCAGGCAAGTGACGTACAGAACTTAAAATACCACTATGCCGATCAGATATTAGACAAATATCTGAACGTTGTTTGACAACGTGTTGTTTCAAGTGGTTCAAAAAAAGCGTCAACGTCACTTCGCTTTCGTTGGCACATATGGCAAAAGCTAGTGGAAATATTTGTCCGTTGGCATCAACTGCAACTGCAATCAAAAGCTTAATATGATACTTTCCATAGACATGAGTACCGTCTATGGAAATTACAGGACGACAATGCACAAAACTATCAATTGCTTCTATAAATGACCAAAACACATAGTTGAAAATATATTCGGGTCTGTCCAGACTCCGCTCATGCCTCCATTCAATAACAATCTCATGGTTAAAGTGTTGCAGTGCGGCCATGTACTTGGGCAGATTTGAAAAAGACTTATCCTAGTCGCCATAAATAAGTTCAAAGGCACGTTTGCGACCGAGATATGCCTTTCTTTTGGTTATAGTACAACCATACTCTTGGTAGACGACTGTAATACACTCTTTAATCTTGAACCTAATGGACACTTCCAAATATGGAATCAAGACAAGAGAAATCAAGTCCACATCCAAGTTGAAGTGATTCTCATTGAATGTGTCTATTTCACATCTGTGCTCGCTAATAAATTTACCCACTTTTCACAAACCTGATTTCTTCTTGCTGGCATGCAACATCCAGTGACAAACCATAAAGTCTCTACGACATACGGCCTTGTATATCTCCGTAGTTGACTCATTTACCGTCATCTCGCGGCACTCTCTTATACTGTAGATTTTTACAACCCTAATTAGGCGAGCTTTATCGAGGAAATACATGCCCTTTATCAGAACAACTGGTCTAGACTCATCCCACATTGCTGGCCGAATTTCGTCATCATCCCATATGAGGGCATCCAAGTTCGGCATACTTGGAAAATTATCAAGGTATGGAATATTCCGCTCATGAAATGGCATGTGAGACTCGTATACTCTTTGTCTGGCGGGAGGTGGAGGAGCATACTCCCTCGTCAGCTCAGGTTCAACATTCACTTCCTCCTCATCATGGAAGGGTGTGTCATCCCCAGACTCATCCGCATTGTTGTTATTATCACTACCGTCTTCTTGACTCTGCGCATCAGCCAAATCACGAGTCAATACGTCGTCTATGGGCAACTGTGTGAGGCCAGGAACATCAAGAAGCTCGTTTTCACTGCACAAAAAGAACAAAATGATAAGTTACCCAACTACATAAATACTTTAGATATAGCTATATCGCTTTACTTACAAGTCGTACTGTCTTGACGTTTCATGATGGATATTTTCTTATTGGTGATGACTCCTAGATGGACCAGCATGCTCCAATACTCCAGAACTATGCATATTCCAACTAGGGACGAGGTTATAACTTATAAAATTCATATCCGGACGGTACCCTATATGAAAAATATAAGTGTTAATACAAATCCAATTAAAACATAAAATAAACATCGCTAAAGCATAGTAAAATTGAAGTTTACCAGTCGTCTTGTGGATTATATAAAGTCGAAAAATTATTTTGTGGTTGCTCATTCGCCTGTGGTGATAAGTTTAAATCAATGCAAGCTCTTTCATCAGCAATCTGTCTGGCAAAAACTGCTCCAGAATAACCACTCGTTGACTGGGGGTTATCCCTACTATGCACGCCCTTATTATTGAAAACGTCTTTCACCTTGATGTACATTTTCAATAATTTTATTACAATGAATTCCCTGTATTCATCCGGAATCCGCAAAAAATCTCTAAGAGTTTCATCGTCCTCGATGTTAAACTCAGAATAATAAGCAAACCCCTGCAGAGTCACTGAATATGGAAACCTACTGGTTACTTTAAGGTTAACCGAACGCTTCCTCACACTCATTTTATTACATAATAACGAAACCAATTTATCATACTCCATAGTAAGCGGCAATTTAACATGACACCGTGAAGGTGAGCTATACCTCACAGAGTTATTCTCCAGCACAACCTCCCCCCCCCCCAATATAATGAAACCCTTATTTTTGGCTCTTCAGACATTGTAAAAAAAATAATTGAGAAGAAATAGAGAGAAGTATGAACGGAAGCTTGAAGTTTATATTGAATGAATTTTCATAAAAATGAAACGCCTTTAAATAAGGCAAGTCCGAGCTTGGGGTGCAATTTTTTTTTTATGTAAAACGCAGTACAATATCACGTTTTATATATTTGAATTATTGTTATGTCAGTTAATTATTGGTGGGACCAAAAGTCAGAGTAAAATACAGTATAATACTGCATTTTACATTTAAAACAAAATAATTTGTGCAGTGAAACAAGAGGGGGGCCAAATTAATAAGGAAATCGCAGTACAATATTGCATTTATATGAAATGCAGTATTGTAGTGCGATTTTCTTTAAAAAAATAATTTTTTAAATATACGCAATATAGTACTGCGATTTACTTTAACGGCTAACTTTTCGTTAATATAAATTACAATATTATACTGCATTTTAGATATTTATATAATATTTTTAATAGTTAGAACGTGTTTTGTGCCAAAAAAGGCATTAGAAAAGTTTCGGTCTCGGAAAAAGCACTATACATACAAGTTTAGAAAGGGAAACACTACCTCGATTGTCACAACGAGATGTGTTAAAAAGCTGACAAGTGTAAGATTGCGCCATCCGCTTTTGCCAAGTAATCCGTGGTCGGTTTTATCCGCTTATTAGTCACGCAAATCAAGAGGTATAGCGTCCGTTTCAACTTTCAACTCAAAGTGGTTGACTGGTGGAGTGGCTAGAATTTCCTTAGTATTGTTATAATTTCGTTAATTTGGGGTACTTTATTTCTAAAATATCACGTACAAACATTATTATTAGAATGTCTAATTTGTTATGTAAAATAATAATTAGCTTTAATATAAAATATAAAGTATTAATTAAGACAATATTTGAATTACATGGTGTATAATGTTTCATATAGAATCTATATCTATATCTATATAATATTAAAAGGAGATTAGTATGCATTATGGTTAAGCCAAATGACAAGCTAAAATGAAGCTGCTTGTCAATTTTAAGACAATATTAATAATTAAAAATTACAAATGGAAACATAATTAATAGAAGTAGTTGAAGAAATCTTATACATAATCTAAATATATCTTTGACAAAAATGTAATAAAATTACATATTAGATTAAAAATAATAGCAATATTAAAGAAATTATTAATAATTTACTATTAAAAATGAAAGGGAAGCTATTTTAATTTTAGATTAGAAATTTCTTACAGTTATGACGAGAATACTCAAACTATGGATAATACCATGAAATTGAATGTTTATTTATGAAAAATAAAAACTAACAAAAAATAAATTTCTAATATTGGCAATTTTGTTAATGAAAATTAAAAATTTATTTTTATCTTAAAACTAAAAATGAAAGATATTTTACGTAAAGAAATAAAATGACAATGAAAATACTACTATAATATTTAAATATAATATGTTCAAACAATTAAAAAAACTATTTTTATGATTAGTTTAAATTTGAAAGCATAACATAATTTGTTGAAATTACGGTCCACTTTAGAAAATAGAATGATAATAATTTGAATTTGAGATGAGATTTTTTATTTCATATTTTTTCATTATTTTTGAAAATATTACGTAAATAAATAAAATGAAAGTGAAAATATTAATACATTATTTAGGTATAATATGTTCAAAAAATTAATAAAATATTTTCTATGATTAAAATGAAAATAAGAAAGCTAAATAAATTTTTTAATGTAGGTAATTTTGCTAATACAAATTAAAAATTAAATCTATCTTATAATTAAAAAAGAAAGAAAATTTAACTGAATCTAATACAAAAACAGTTATAAAAAAACTCAATACATTTAGAACATAATAATCAAAGAATTTATATTGATATTTTAGTCTAATTTAAAATAAAATGTGATATTCCTTTGTCGTAGGTAAAAAAATATATAAAAACTAATTAAAATCGAGCGCAAGCTCGCCCCCTTATGTTATGAAAGAGTTGAGCTAATTGCGGGGTTGGTTATTTAGAGCAAGCAATCGGTTTCGGATTTCGTCATGCAACTAGAAGAAGATTGCTTCGGGATGTGGTTGAATATATAGTAGAGAAGAGAATGTATAAAAATACTAAAGGTAGTGCGGGGATACTTACAGTTTAAGTTGATTTAAAATAAATAAATTAACATAGTTAAATTATATTTAAAAATATTATTAATAGATTTAAATGATTACAAATTATGAATAAGATGATACAAACATAATAATATATTATATTTTAAGAATAAAAAAGTGTATTTATTAAAGACTATTAAAAGGATAATAAGCAAGACATTAGGCTAATCACTAACCTAATAAAAGATTGTATGATAGTATAATAATGTTAGATAGTAAATAATACAATAACTGTAAGTAATTAACAAAAAGAAAAAAGAATTTGCGTAAAATGATGTGATGAATAGGACATATTTGACTTTCAGATAAAAAGAGAGTGATAGTAAGAGTTTTGTTAAAATAATATGATCTAATATGCTCAAAAAAGATAGATCACAACATGACATATTTAGTATTGTAGATAGTAAAACGAAATGCAAGTACTAAAATCAAGGAGTTAGATTGCTACAAATGAAATAAAAAATAGATTGTCCACCTGAGATTTGAACAATAATTTCATATCTTGCTTCTTAATAATATCTAATGATTATATAATTTTTATATGAGAGATTTATATTTTGAGGTTATTTGCACATGATTCAAACAACCTACATTATAATTTGACATGATTTATGTTCGCGCATCACGCGGGCAGTGGCGGATGCAGTGTATAAACTATGGGTTCAACTGAACCCATAACTTTCGACGCGGAGTAAAAATTTGTATGTAAAAATTTATTAAAATTGCAAAAATAGTAAATATGAACCCATAAATTTAAAAATACAATGGGTTCAATGTTAAAAATTAAAATTAAACCCATAAAATTTAAATGCGTGCGGGTATTAATATTAGTATGTACTAAACCACGTCTTCTCTAAATATTTATTACTAGTATTTATTTAGAATTTAACTTCATATTGTGTTAAATGATTACCCTGTTGCTTACAGGAAATTTATTTATGATTTAAATAAATGACATAAAAAAGAAATGAACATAAGTACATAACATGCAATACCACTAGAATGTTCTCATAAATCTTCTCCCCCGTTATATTAAACCCTTCCATCCCACTACACTGTTCGACAAAACCTTCAATCACTCGGTCAGATAGGGCTTCGCTCCTCCTCTCATTTCTCAAAAGTCATGGGTATTTCGATTCGCTTTCCCTTTTTGTTTTCCTATTTTGGACTTGAATTCTTCTTTTTGCATCATGGACTCTAATTAATTAATCCGTTTGCTTTTTTTCTTTGTTTCTTCTCTCACAGCCAAGGTTAAGATTGGAATTAACGGTAAGAGTCTGTTCTCGTCTAGTGAATTTAATCTAAATAAAATTATAACCTAGCTTTGTTAGGTAATTTCCATGTGTCTTTTGCTAAGATCGGTTTTGAGATATTGTTTTGCATGAATTAGGATTTGGAAGAATTGGCCGTTTAGTGGCCCGGGTTGCTCTTCAAAGAGATGATGTTGAGCTTGTTGCAGTTAACGACCCTTTCATCTCAGTTGAATACATGGTACTTCTCCCAAAAGCCAGAAACGAAAATTTCAATTTTCAATGAGTTCATCATTGTCATGTGAGAGTTTAATTTGTTGATGGGTTATGTATGTCGGTGTTGCAGACATATATGTTCAAGTATGATAGTGTACACGGCCAGTGGAAGCACCACGAGCTCAAGGTTAAGGATGACAAGACCCTTCTCTTTGGTGAGAAGGCTGTTACTGTTTTTGGCTTTAGGTACTAATTTTTGTTTGTTTACCATAGAAATTGCTTTAAAATTTTTTTGGGTCGAGCATATTTGGTGATTGAACTTTCTTGGAATATGTAAAGGAACCCAGAGGAGATTCCATGGGGCGAGACTGGAGCAGATTACATAGTGGAGTCGACTGGTGTCTTCACTGACAAGGACAAGGCTGCTGCTCACTTGAAGGTTTGTGATCATAAAAAATTTGGTCTCTGTTCTAAGTTCTAACTAATCGTCCTTGTTTTAAATTGTAAGGAAAAAAGTTCCACAATTATGTGCATTGCGTGTGTATGATTGTCAAGTTAAGCAGAGTCACTCTGTATTACTGATGTTAATTGATGCTTGATGAGTACATCTTTTATTGTGATGATATAGCGAAAACATCAATACAAAATTGGTCTTAGTGATGTTAATTGATGCTTGGTGTGTACGTCTTTTATGTGATGATATACTGAAAAAGCATTACAAAATTGGTATTAGTGATGTTAATTGATGCTTGATGAGTACATCTTTTATGTCAATACTCAAAAAGCATTACAAAATTGGTAGTAGTGATGTTAATTGATGCTTGGTGTGTATCTTTTATTGATGATCGGAGGATCTATACCTGATTTTGGGTGAGCACACTAGTACCTATATTTAAATGGTATTATAAGTATTCTCTTGGCAAGAACAGTAATTTTTCTAGAACATTTAATCTCAAGACTGGGTGCTACTAAACGAATTTATGGGATCAAACTGGGTTTTTCTAAAAAATTTAAATTTAGAAAATAAAGCATATCTGATTGTTGAGTCAAAAAAGACTGAATCAACCTGGTATAGTGGTTATTACCCACCTCGGTTTCTGTATGCTAGTTGGATTAATTAATTATTTTTCCTTTAGACCTTAGCTTGAGTGATTATCCGTGATTCAAGGGAGTTAATATCTGCTCTACTTTTGTGAATCACCAGGGTGGTGCCAAGAAAGTCATCATTTCTGCCCCTAGCAAGGATGCTCCTATGTTTGTTGTCGGTGTCAATGAGAAGGAATACAAGCCTGAGCTCAACATTGTTTCAAATGCTAGCTGTACCACAAATTGCCTTGCTCCCTTGGCAAAGGTTCTACCCACCCTGTTCTTCAAATTAGCTTTTTGTGTCATTGCATAACATCGATGCGCGAAAGAAACAACGTATCACAATATCTCACGTCACTCTGCAGGTCATAAATGACAGATTTGGAATTGTTGAGGGTCTCATGACCACAGTCCACTCAATCACAGGTAAGGGTCACTCTTGCTTTTACTTTTATATACTTTTCATTTGTAGCTTGCTCACTCAATTCTGCACCCTAATATATAATATTTCAGCCACCCAGAAAACTGTTGACGGGCCATCAGCCAAGGACTGGAGGGGTGGAAGAGCTGCATCATTCAATATTATTCCCAGCAGTACTGGAGCTGCCAAGGCTGTCGGGAAAGTTCTACCAGCACTGAATGGAAAGTTAACCGGAATGGCTTTCCGAGTCCCAACTGTTGATGTGTCCGTGGTTGACCTCACAGTGAGGCTGGAGAAAGAAGCTACCTATGACGAAATCAAGGCTGCCATTAAGTAAGCTTGTTGTCTATACCTAGTTTTCACAAGGGCACTAGTATGTGCAAGTCATTTTCCCTATTCTCCTAAAGGATTCTGTAACCGCATCAATATTAGTTTGTAATGACATCTCTGTTCGTCCAGAATTATTCTTTTGGAGCTGCTAGATTGTATTGAGTTGCTAACTATTGCATTGGTATATATCTTCTAAAGGGATGAGTCTGAAGGAAAATTGAAGGGAATTCTAGGTTACACTGAAGATGATGTGGTATCCACAGACTTCATTGGAGACAATAGGTGAGTTTGGGATTTTGAAGTGTTTTTTGAATTAATTTCTCTCCATTTCATGTTCCATGAGCTCCACAAGAGTTCTTGCACGAACCTTGTCTGTGCTGATCCACTTTGATCTTGCTCTTCTAATCAGACTGATCTGTTCTTTTGAATGGAAATAATTTGCAGATCAAGCATATTTGATGCCAAGGCTGGAATTGCTTTGAGCAAGAACTTTGTCAAGCTCGTTTCGTGGTATGACAACGAATGGGGTTACAGGTAAAAACATCAGAGTTTTTGTGTATATTTATTCATCATCAATCCGATTAAGTGTATATGCTCTGCGTGACTTCATTGTGTTAAGAGTTTTGTGATAACTTCCTGCTAATAGTAATCCTTGACGGAATTGCAGCACACGAGTGGTGGACTTGATTAAGCACATGGCATCAGTTCAGTAAAAGTGGCAGTTTACTCATTGGTGGCCAAGTGTAGTGGTGCTGCTGGTGAGGAGTCTGTTTCGTGTTACTAGATAAAGCAGTTTAGAATAAAGTACTCACTCGGACTGCAAGTGAGCGGCTCTTTGATGTGATTTAGGGATACGTGCACTCTTGGATATGGTTTGTCATCAATTGAGTTGTAGACTACATTCCGAGACTTGAGTCTTTGTGATTCTGAATAGTTTCTTGTTTTTGTATGTTATGAATGTATAATAAGATTGGACCTTGCTTAGCGCTCTTTCTTTCTCGTCTCCCTTCTCCCCAAATAAGGAAAACAAAATTACCCTTACGAGTTATGATGTTCTGGCAGAGGAACCTGGTGCTTAGCCAACAGGTCCCAAGTATAAAATGCACGTCAGGTTCTTTAACGGCCCTGGAAAGCCAATGGAGAGAAGCTCAAGTAACCAAGATGTATGTAGCCTCTCTCTCTTTTAAGCTTTTAACTTGTTTGTTTGCTGCTATGGGGTTGACAGTAGAATTCTTCCTGGGATATCCGTCCCCTCCTCCCCCCTCCCCACAACCCCCAATTCCACTCGATGTTCATTTCTTCCGGTAGTACCACGGGGTCTTTTATGTTGTGTTTCAGTTTCTCTTGTTAAAGAAATGAAGGGATGACCGTGGCGATGACCCAGTAGGCAGGACGGTCCTGTGAATTTGTTTTAGCTGTCCGTTGTGATCACGAGAATGTCAATAGGTTTGATGACTTTTGGTTGAGAGCTTAGGTGCTTTAACTACTAGTAGTAGAGCAGTTGTGTGGTAGGTGGGCTGAATTGACGTTTTGAAGATATGGAGGTTGGAGTTAGAAAGCTACGAAACATTAAGGGTATGTTTGGAAAGTCACACACTAATTGGAATTGGTATAATTACTAGGGTAATAATTACGCAGTCTAGTAATTACGACTATTTGTTTGTTTGTCATAATATAATTACAGTGTTATTATATACGTAATGTTTGGTTGCACAAGTGTAATTGTATAGTTAATTATGCAGTTAGATTAAATTTTAAATGAATTATTAAAACTTATATATATATATATATATATATATATATATATATATATATATAATAAAATTGAACTAATCTTATACGTCCAATACATATGGATTAAATAAATAAGTCTTAATCCATTGGGCTAGCCCATTTAATTGGGCTAAAGTGATGAACCCACTTCATTAAGCCCAAGATGTCATCTTCTTAGAAGCTCAGTTTGGTGCAACGTGTCAAATGACGTGGTGCGCCAAGTCAAACGGAAGAGCCAATAGGATTGTGCCACGTGTCAAAACGACAAGGTATGCCACGTCAAATTAAAGGGCCAATGAAATCGCGCCACATGTGGAAGTGACAAGTTTTGGCCAATCAAATGCGGTCATGTCACACTTCAATTTGATTGGTCGAAAAGAGTTTGTTCTTATCACAACTATTCCCTTCCACAACTATAAATAAGGGTCTTCATAACTCAGAAAAGACACCGGAAGTTAAAACAAGAAGCAAGAGAGAACTCGTGGATCAAACACCGCAAATTTCTCTACAAGTTTCAAGCTTCAAGCAATCAAATTCAAGTTCAAGAAATCAAGTTTAAGCTCAAGAACGAAAAACAATTCAAGTATTCAAGATCAAGAACGGAGTCAAATTAAATACAAGGCGTTCAAGATCAAGGTTACTTGTTCGTGATACAATTCGTGGCAACAATCAAAGTGTTCGCGATGGATAAATCAAATTCAAATTCAAGATCAAGCTCAAAGGCATTTGAATTTATATTGGAAAAGTAGAATCAGAGGAATCATAAAGATTGTACACTCAAATATTTGAAATAAAATACTACGATTGTTTCAATATTTTCTGGTCTTGATTTTATTTTCTCGACCCAAATTTTACAATAACATGATGCAAATATTTGGCAAAACTATTATATCAATTCTAACGATAAAATAAATGGTAATAGGTTATATTTATGTAGTTTAGTGATCATTTATGCCCCAACTTAGCTATATTTATTGCTATATGAAGGTTAAATGACAAAAAATGACTCTAATTATGAATTTTGTGCTTTGCAGGAGCAAGTCCTGACTATGAGGACATTAAACAGTGTTTGGAGTTAATTTGGAGCAAGGAGGGCCAATCGGAGGTGAGTGCGCGCGAAAGAAGAACAAAAAATGAAAGACAACTGAGCTCCAAAAGCGTGGGCCAACCGCGGCCGCGCTCAGGCCGCGCACAAGAGGCAGAATAGAATGCATTAAGCACGGTTTGACCGCGGTCTGAGCGCGGTCGTGATCGTCACTCCGAAGAACTTTATTTCAGGGGTAAAATCGTAAGTTCGGGGGCAACTCTCCTTAACCTATAAGAAGCCCAGCTCGCCCAAAAAGAAGGTATCAAGGTTTTTGAACGATTGTTGAAGGCAAGAAGGGGCAAGAGGCAAGGCGGAAGATTCAGCATAAAGTTTTACCTTTCTTCCTCTTGTTTTGATCACTGATGATGAGTTCTACTGTTATGATTGTGAAAACGGTTATGCGTAACTAAACTCTTAATTTAGGGTTTTGATGGAACTTTTTGGAGGAGGAATTTCTTGATATGTTAATATAGATTTGCCATAATATTTTCTCTGTTTGTTCAACTATATTGTGATTGTTGTGGATTGAAGGGCCCTCAATCGGCTGTACCTATTTAGTATGACTTACTCGGGAGAGAGTGTATATTTACGTAGTTGTTGAACAACACCACTCCTAATGTATATGAGGGATCAATACAAAGGGTTTAAAGGTGGGATTAAGGATAACGAAACTTTGGGTGCGATCTAAGTGGGTTATAATTAAGGCCAGCTAGCGTAATTCGGGAGAATATGTCTAGTATATTGTTGTAATTACTTGGGAGAGAGTTACGATAGTCGGAGTGCTCATGATCGATAGATAAGACACAAGAAAATTTATAGCAAACATAGCGGAAAGGATTCCGACAAGAGGGGAAATCAGAACCTTAGACACTTCTCATTTTTGCTTACAAACCGTTTATAGCTAGTCCTTGATTACTGCATTTTTATTACATAACATTTAGTTAATAAACAACCAATTTGTTACGCAAATATCTTTGAAGATTGAATACGTGAATTTCTGTGAGTCTAATAGCTGTGATTGATAGGTTAATTCCTTGTGGGATTCAACTCCGGACTTGTTAACCGGAATATATTTGCAGCGACCGCTTTGTCCTTTTTATAAGGCATAGTTGGGCGTGATCAAATTTTGACGTCGTTGCCGGAGAATTAACGGTGTTATTGACTGCAGTTAAAAAGAAGTGCAAAAATATTTAGTGTAGTCAATTTTCTTCAACTTAGACTGACCATTGAAATTCTAACGTTTGTAGTCGTGGTTGTTACAGGTGAATGCCTAGAAACTCCTTAAGAACTGGTGAATTGCTCGAAGCGTTAACAGATCCTGAGAAAGTTTTCAAAAATTGAATCGTGCAAACTGGAAAGGAAAATAACAACATACGTCAAACGAAAACATTAAACCAAATATGGAAGACGATAATGCAAACAACAGAGACAATGTGAATGACCCAAACGCTCAAGGTGTGGCACCTGCTGTGCCAGAAGTAGCACTATATGACTAGACACAACCTGCTGCTGACAACTTAGCAACTGCTATTATAGTCCCTCAGATACAAGCAGATTAATTCCACATCACAAATAACATGCTACATCTGTTGCAGAACAAGGGACTATTCTCTGGGTCATATGTTAAAGATCCTCAGCAGCATCTAAAGAACTTCCTGTCAATCTGTGACACACAAAGACAGCATAGTGTGACACCGAAAGCAATACGTTCGTTGTTATTTCTATTCTCAGTGACAGGAGCAGCCCAGACTTGGCTTAATTCACTCCCTATTAACTCCATCACTACTTGGGAGGGATTAGTCAAGCAATATTTGAGCAAATTTTATTCACCCAATAAGACTGCTCAACAAATTGATGAGATATTGTGCTTCAAACAGAAACCAACTGAGACGCTACACGAAACGTGGGAGAGATTCAAGGGTCTGCTGGTTACGTGTCCACATCATGGTATTCTGGAGCAGATGTTGGGGCAGAGATTTTACATAGGTTTGGCAGATAGTTTGAAAACCAATATTGATGCTTCAGCAGGTGGAGCATTTTTGAGAAAAACATTCAGAGAGAGCAAGATTCTACTTGACAAGATGGCACAAAACTCAGTATGGACAACAGGAAACGCTCCAATCACTCCTGTGGTTCACTCAGTGGCTCTAGACCCGACTAACTCCATAGCTGAAAATATGGACACTCTGATGACACAAATAAGCATCCTCACCAAAAAGGTTGAAGAATCAGGCCAGAAGGAGCATGTACACATAGGTTATGCAACCAATTAGGGTCTATTTACATCATGCATTAATTAATCATATGTCTGCTCATGGAGTGCTAAAGGTGATAATCAACAATATCAGGAGAATATGAACTATGTGGCCAACTGCGGGGGACTGAGACCAGGTGATCAGAATTGGGGTCAGCAGAATCAACAATACAGACCAGTTCAGCAACAATACAATAACAATAATAATTATGGGGCTATGCGACCACATGGGCAATGGTGCCTTACCAAAGGCAACAAGGGTACAACCAATAAAATCAACAGCAGTCTTCCACAAGAGCAGATTGTGAGACATGAAGATGGGTTTGCTAAACTCGAGGGAATGATGCAACAAGTGATTGGGTCCACTGGAAAACTACCCGATAGAGTAGACTCACACGAGTCATCGATTAAGAATATTGAGATCCAGTTAGGACATATTTCCATGGCCCTAAATAATCGTCCTCATGGGACGTTACCCGCAGACACCCAAATCAATCCAAAAGAGCAGGGCCCGAAGCAGCTGATGGCAGTGACTCTCCAAAATGGTAGGGACTTAGATCTAGAGCAAGAAATTGCTCGCGAAAGCAGGCCGACTGAGACACTGGTGCCAGTACCCATTGAGATAGATTATTCAGCAGGTTTAACGGAGGTGATGGTACAGAATGCGCAGGAGAACAGCAACAAAAAAAAGAGGTTGTGAAAAAGACTGAGGTTGCACAGGAACCAACAGTAGAAGCAGTGCCTGAACAAGAGAAAAACCAAATCACAGGAAGAAGCGACCTCCAGCACCATTCCCACAGAGGTTGGCCAAGTATCAAAAGATGAGAAATACAAGAAATTTTTGGATATGTTGAAGCAAATTCAGGTAAACATTCCATTGATTGATGCTTTAAAGGAAATGCCTTGTTATTCAAAGATGATGAAGGACTTGATGTCCTGCAAGTTTGACTTCTAAGACTTGGCCACGGTTACACTGACTTAAACCTGCAGTGTTGTTGTGACGATACCCATAGCCGAGAAGTTGTCTGACCCAGGGAGATTCACAATCCCTTGCACAATAGGCAACTTTGATTTTGCTAAGGCACTGTGTGATCTGGGAGCAAGCATAAACCTTATGCCCCTAGTTATCTAAAAAAGGCTAGGCATTGGAAGAGCTAGACCCACGTCTATGCTATTACAACTGGTTGATCGAACAATGAAGAGGCCCTCTGGGATTCTAGATAATGTACTGGTGCAGGTTGGAAAGTTTGTGTTCCCAGCAGATTTTGTCATCCTTGACTGTCGGGTTGACGAGTAAATTTCCATAATTTTGGAAAGACCATTCTTGGCCACTGGAGAGCTTTAATTGATTATGAAACTGGAGATCTCAAAATGAGATTAAACGATGAAGAGATAACATTCAACGTGCAGAAATCTATGCGCAGACCCAGTGAATTTGCGAATTGCTATCTAATAGATGCTGTAGATGTACTGTTGGAGGAGGACGATAAAGAATTGAACATTAAAGACCCTGTAGCATCTTGTCTCATGAACTTAGACGAAGCTAATGGTAAAAACTTGGCAGAGTGGGTACTTGCTCTTGAAGGACAAGGTTTTGGAAAAGGGAGCTTGAATTTGAGCCTTTACACTTGGAGGAAAGAAAAACTCCTCCATCTAAGCCATTAATAGAAGAGCCCCAAAGTTGGAACTGAAGCCACTACTATCCCATCTCAGGTATGCATTCTTAGGACCTGACTCAACTTTACCTGTTATTATCTCACCTAGTTTGTTAGATGTGTAGGCACAACAACTTTTGCAGGTACTAACTGAGTGCAAGACTGCAATTGGGTGGACCATTGCAGATATTAAGGGGATCAACCCGACCATCTGTATTCATAAGATTCTACTAGAAGATGGTCACAAACCTTCCAGAGAACATCAAAGAAGGCTGAACCCCAACATGAAAGAAATGGTGAAAAAGGAGGTGATTAAATGGTTAGATGCGAGAATCATATTCCCCATATCTGACAGCAATTGGGTTAGCCCAGTGTAGCGTGTACCGAAAAAAGAAGGTAAGACGGTAGTGAAAAATGAGAAGAACGAGTTGATCTCTACACGAACAGTCACAGGTTGGCGAATCTGTATGGATTATCGAAAGTTGAACTTGGCTACTAGGAAGGACCATTTCCCAATGCCATTCATCGATCAGATGCTAGATAGATTGGCAGGGAGGTATCACTTTTGCTTCCTGGATGGGTACTCGGGGTATAATCAGATTTCCATTGCCCTAGAGGATAGATAGAAAATGTAGTTAACCTGCCCTTATGGAATATATACTTTTCGGTGAATGCCGTTTGGCCTATGAAACACACCCGCCACATTCCAAAGGTGAATGATGGCCATCTTCATAGATATGGTAGAGGAGATAATGGAGGTTTTCATGGATGACTTCTCAGTGGTGGGGAATTCATTCGATGATTGCCTTGTGAACTTGAGGAGTGTTTTGAAAAGGTGTATCGAGACTAATCCGGTACTCAACTGGGAGAAGTGTCATTTTATGGTACAAGAAGGTATAGTCTTGGGGCACCTAGTGTCAAGTAAAGGCATTGAGGTGGATCGTGCAAAGGTTGATGTGATAGAAAAGCTTCAATCACCCACCTCCGTCAAAGAAATTAAAAGTTTTCTTGGGCACGCCAGTTCTACAGGAGATTTATAAAAGATTTTTCCAAAATTGCTAACCCTTGTGTAAATTGCTTGAAAAAGATCACCCTTTTGTATTTTCGGATGACTGCAGGGTAGCTTTTGAGGAATTAAAGAGGAGACTGGTAACATCACCTATCATAGTTGCCCCAAACTGGGAGCAACCATTTGAGCTGATGTGTGATGCTAGTGACTATGTTGTGGGAGCAGTTCTTAGGCAGCGAAAAGATAAAATCAAGCATCCAATATACTACGCAAGTAGAATGTTGAGCAGAGCCCAGCTAAATTACACTGTGATCGAGAAGGAGATGCTGGCAGTGGTGTTTGCATTTGACAAGTTCAGGTCTTACATGATAGGCTCAAAGGTAATTGTTTATAACCATGTTTCTCTCAGGTACTTAATTGAAAATAAGGACTCAAACCGCACCTTATTCGATGGATGCTACTACTGCAAGAATTTGATTTGGAGATCCGTGACCGAAAGGGAATGGAGAACCAAGTAGCTGACCATTTATCCATGCTGGAAGGAGCTGAAAAGAAGGTTGAGGTAGAACAGAATCTGGAAACTTTTCCAGATGAACAACTACTATCCACGAGTCTCAAGGAAGCCCCATGGTATGCAGATATTGCAAACTATCCGACGAGCGGTATTATTCCTTATGACGTTTCCTCTATTCAAAAGAAAAAGTTCTATCGTGATTGTCGTATGAATTATTGGGATGAACCTTATCTATTCAGGATTTGTGTTGATAACATGATCCAGAGATATATCCCCGAGATAGACCAGTATTCTATTTTGCAGGCATGTCACATATCCCCATATGGTGGGAACTTCGGAGGAGTAAGGACAACTGCGAAAGTCTTGGAGTAGGGTTTCTACAGGCCAACACTGTTCAAAGATGCACATCTATGAATAAAGGGTTGTGATGAATGCCAACGAACCGGGAACATTTCCCGTAGACATGAGATGCCCATGAACCCAATTTAGGAGGTAGAATAGTTTAATGTATGGGGGATCGACTTCATGGGGCCGTTCGTCAGCTCATATGGAAACAAGTACACACTCGTCGTTGTGGACTACATGTCTAAATGGGTGAAAGCTGCAACACTTCCTACTAATGATGCAAATGGGGTAATTGGTTTTTTGAGAAAGAACATTTTCACCCGATTTGGCACCCGAAGGGAAATAATCAGTGACGGAGACACTCACTTTTGCAATCAAGCCTTTACAAAATTGTTGGAGAAGTATGATGTACGCCACAAGGTGGCCACCCCATATCATCCACAACAAGCGGGCAAGTGGAAGTCTCAAATAGAGAAATAAAGAGTGTGCTGACTACAACTGTGAATGCAACTAGAACAGATTGGGCAAGGAAGTTAGATGATGCACTTCGGGTGTATTGAACCACTTTCAAAACTCCAATTGGCATGTTTCCATACAAGTTGGTATTTGGGAAGTCGTTTCATTTACAAGTAAAGTTGGAGCATCGAGCTTGGTGGGCGTTGAGGCAGTTGAATCTAGTGAAGCGGCAAGAACAAGTAGAGTAACGAAATTACACAAGCTTGATGAATTTAGATATCACTCTTTTGAGAGCACAGGATTATACAAGGAGAGAATGAAGATGATACATGATAGAAATATTATCGAGCGGAATTTTAAACCCGGAGATACGACATTGCTATACAACTCCCGTCTGAGGTTGTTCCCGGGCAAATTGAAATCACGATGGTCAGGGCCTTTTTATGTGGTTAAAATTCACCCCATAGGTGCTATAGAGATTGTTGCGAGTAATGACTCTAGCACATTTAAAGTCAATGTTCATAGGTTGAAACATTATGTGGGCATGGAGGAAGCAAAGGAAGTGTCAGTGATCCTTTTAATCGATCCTCCAAAGTTTAGCGTACTTTAAATGTGCTTATCTGCGTCGTGCCACAACGTTAAATTAGGCGCTTCATGAGAGGCATCCCATTGATTTGTTGTATTCATCGTGCCACGACATTAACTAAGGTGCTTGTTGGGAGGCAACCTAAGACGTAGTGATTTTTAGTGTAGTTAGAATTTGTTATTTTTATATTTGTAAGTACTAACAAGTGCAGGTGAGCTTGGGTGAGTATAAGTCCACCAGACCTGAAGGTTGCCAAGGTGCGCGACCGCGCAAATCGCCAACTATCACTGCCTCAGGTTTGCATCATCACGTGTGGCCGCACTCAGATCATGCTCAGACAACACTCAGATAACGCTTAGACAGCGCTCAGATCGCACAAATCACCAAACATACTACCTTACGTGGGCGGCCGTGCTCGGGCCGCAGTTAGACCGCGCACATGGCTCCGCCTGCCACTTTAGTTAAATTTATTTATTTATTTATTTGTTTTATTCTTTTAATTATAATATTATAATTCTTATTACCCCATCCCCCCAACCTGATATCCCCTACACCTCTCTCTTAATCTATTCACGCCTAACACCCTAAACCCTCCCTTACAAATCAAAACACACAAACCTTCCCCTTCTTCCCAAAGAACCCTAACCTTCATACTCCCAAATTACTGATCAAATCACACCCACTCCACCATCTTCTCTCTTCTAATAGTCCCCTCACCTACCCTAACTATAACTCTACCAGGTAAGGTCACTTGTTTCAATTATTGTTGGGATATTTGAGTTCATGGTTGTGTAGTAGTTTTCTTTTTCTTTAGTAGATTTCTTTCGTATTGTGCTCTTATATGCTAGTGGGTTTTGATCATCATCACCGTTTGAGATGGCTTTTTGCACTCTCCCCTCTATACTAACTCAATCATGTGAGCCTCATGATGAGTTGGTAATGGATTTTGTGACCGGTTCTGCCTGAGCACCTTTCACAACCAACACGGGCTTAACAATGGCTCCTGGTATTATCACTTTCACAGGTTCCGGCTTTACTTTCAACACTGGTCACTAACCACTTGTTCCGCTGCAACCGATGCTTTCCCACCAATTGATTTCTCATCTATGTGTCTCTTGACATGTGTGGTTGACATTGGGGCAATTGTGGTTGAGTTTGTCCTATCACCTTGTTAATTGGGAACTCCGGTGAATGGTGCATATAATGTGTTTGTTAAATTGCCACAGTGAGTAGTTAATGTAAATTTTGACCCATTGTGCGGATGAAGTCTGAGTAACCACATTTGGTTCATATATCTTATGTTTCGCTGTTGATGTCCTTTATTTTAGGTAGTATGGCACCCTCCAAGAAACGCCGGACCACCGGTGCTTCATCCAGTGGCCAAGCTGGATCCTCCAGAGCACACGCTTCAACTGCTGCTCGTCCGTATAATAGTTACAGGTTTGTCTCCAGCGCAACTCAAGACCGTTTTGGTGACAAGGCATCCAAGAAGCCCATACCAGAGAGGGGTATTGATATAGGGTCTCTCCAATATAACTGTCCCACCCCACTTAAAAAGATGGCATGTCCCCATGTCACACAAAATAATGCAACTTATGCCCATGCAGCTTCGTTTGTATGTTGTATATATATAGGAACATAGCTTGATTTTGGTCTTTAGTTAGTTGTCTAAATGTGTGATTCGACCTGTCCCGACGATGGATATCACTTGACGAGTTTCTTGAGGATCTAAGTCGATCAAAAGAAAAAAAAAATAAGAAAAAGAGAAGAAAAGATTTTCTTTTGTAGGTAGTGTATCAATTCCCCCTTGGTTTTTCTTTGGACCGCAATTCATTTTCAAGGGTTTTGTTTTAACTGGGTGTAATTAGTTTTTATTTTTATTTTTTAGGTACTTATGGGCTATGAGCTGAGATGGAAAGAGGATCTCTTAACGTTGTTACGCCTTGAATACATTAGACATTTTATTGTGACGCTTAGTCTCAATTGTTGATTCTTGTTAGAGTGCCTTAAATTGTATGTTCTTAACTTGACTTAAGTACTCAGACGAGAGTGTTCTGATAATCCAATCTGAAGTGAGTCATATGCCATGTGTGTGTGAGATTTGTTGTATTCTATGCACTGCATAATGATGCCTAGAACTTGCCCTGTGTGTTTGCGAAGCGAAATAGTAGTTTTGTTCAGTCTTGAAAGTGATATAGGCATTTCTTTGTTGAACCAGATATGTATATTTTACCCGCCTAATTGCTATGTATTGTAGTTAACCCCTTTGAGCCTGTAATCATGTTTCCTTGGCGACCACATTACAAGCCTTACCCAATTGTTTGAATGAACCATCTGTTTGAACCTTTTCACCTCCCATAAGCACTTGAATTGTGATGAATTGGTAAAAGTTAAAGTGTGGGGTGGTTGGTTTGGCTTTTGAGTGGAACTAATGAAATCAAGAGAAAGATGCAAGGTTTTGAACAAGTAAGAGCCAATTGAATGAAAAAAAAAGGTTATATTGTTGTGAAAAATATTCTTTGATAAGTAGTGGCTCTTGATTAAGTGTGCCTAAAGAAGCAGGGAGTTAATATATATTAATGTAAGTGTGGGGTTCTGAATGTGAAAGTATATGCATTTAAGTGCTTAGTAAAGTGTAGTTACTCTTATGTCCAATTGTATCTTACCTTTCCTTTAGCATACATTACAAACAAATAAAGTCCTACTTGATCCTAGACTGAATGAGCTCGATTAGTGGAGTAGTACACTACGAGAAAGCCTATGGTGCATCTTTTGTGGCATATGAATGTTCTTTCTGAGAGTGAGTGAATTTTGTCTATTTGAGTTCCTAATTGTTCTTAATTTTTATTGCTTGTGGAATTACTCTCGTTTGCGATGTGAGGGCACTTGATTCATGAAGGAAAGGTAATTCTTGACCCTTGTGTAGAGTAAATGAGTAAGTTAGGAATATTGCGTGACATGTGAGAGTCAACTCTTGAGGCAAAGATGTTACACTACTGGACTCAATCCTTGTGATATGTTCTTGGTGTGATAAGTTAGAGAAGTTGCTTAGCGAAGGACCTTCGGTAGGGTATGGTTGATTACTCGGGGACGAGCAATGGTTTAAGTGTGGGGTGTTGATAATAGGCTATATTTATGTAGTTTAGCAACCATTTACGCTCCAACTTAGCTATACTTTATTGCTATATGAAGGTTAAATGACAACAAATGGATCTAATTATGAATTTTGTGCTTTGAAGGAGCAAGTCCTGACTATGAGGACATTAAACAGTGTTTGGAGTTAATTTGGAGCAAGGAAGGCCAATTGGAGGCGAGTGCGCACGAAAGAAGAAGAAAAAAATGGAAGACAACTCAGCTCCAGGAGCGCGGGCCAACCGCGGCCGCGCTCCGGCCACGCACAAGAGGCAGAATAGTATGCATTATGCATGGTCTAACCGCGGTCCGAGTGCGGTCGCGCTCGTCACTCTGAAGAATATTATTTCAGGGTTAAAATCGTATGTTCGGGGGAAACTCTCCTTAACCTATAAGAAGCCTAGCTCGCCCAAAAAGAAGGTATCAAGGTTTTTGAAGGATTGTTGCAGGCAAGAAAAGGCAAGAGGCAAGGCGGAAGATTCAACATAGAGTTTTACCTTTATTCCTCTTGTTTTGATCGCTGACGATGAATTCTATTATTATGATTATGAAAATGATTATGCGTATCTAAACTCTTAATCTAGGGTTTTGATGGAACCTCTTGGAGGATGAATTACTTGATATCTTAATATATATTTTCCATAGTATTTTCTGTTTGTTCAATTATATTATGATTGCTGTTGATTGAAGGGCCCTCAATCTGCTATGCCTATTTAGTATGCATTACTCAGGAGAGAGTGTATATTTAGGTAGTTGTTGAACAATACCAGTCCTAACATATATGAGGGATCAATACGAAGGGTTTAAATGTGGGATTAGGGATAACAAAACCTTGGGTGCGATCTAAGTGAGCTGTAACTAAGGCCAACTAGCGTAATTTGGGAGAATATGTCTAGTATATTATTGTAATTACTCGGGAGAGAGTTATGACAGTCAGAGTTCTCATGATCGATAGAGAATACTTAGGCAAATTTATAGCAAACATAGCGAAAAGTATTCCGACAAGAGGGGAAATCATAACCTTAGACCATTCTCATTCTTGCTTGTTTATAGTTAGTACTTGATTACTACATTTTTTTTACATACTATTTAGTTAATAAACAACCAATTTGTTATGCAAATATCTTCGAAGATTGAATACGTAAATTTTGTAAGTCAAATAGCTGTGATTAATAGGTTAATTCACTATGGGATTCGACTCCGGACGTGTTAACCGGAATATATTTGCAGTGACCGCTTTGTTGTTTTTATAAAGCATAGTTGGGCGTGATCAATGAATGATCACGGCCTACTCCGCACTACTAATTCAGTAGCGAGAGAGGGTCGGAGCAACTTTTACCCGATTAAGGGTCGGGATCGATATCCACAGAGAGATAGAATTTGGAATTGAGTATCTATCTAGTGTAGAGTTGCGTTTGTGTTCCAAATTACACTTCTAATCATTTTTGGGGATTTGGTTTAACTTCTGGTTTTATTAACTACTATGCTAATTTAAACTAGAATAAGCTAATAATGAGATAACACTGGTTGTTCAAATGGTTAAAAGGCACTAGGGTAGTGACTTCTGCCTAGGTGGTCAATTGACGGGTACTCGAGTCTAAGTCACGTTTGATATATTTGGGGAGTATGATATAACCATCGCATGACTTTACCCACTCTACACCTCTCGGTGGTTCGAGTGATTTTGCCCGAATTGACTTTCTCAAGACCAATTGGGCATGCAAATTTGCACAAGCAACTAAGGTTCTAGTTGGGTATTATTCTTTCGAGGTTTAACCCTTTAATTGGGGTTATCAATCTCTTGAGTATGCCCCAATTCCTTGTTGGAGCAGTTTCAGAGATTTAGGCTCTCTTTCTCAAGAAGAGCCCAAGTCAACTAAACACAAACTAGTGTTTGCAACCACTAATTCAGCAATTAAACATGAAATTTGCCCAAATATCAAACACCCATAGTCAATCTTGCCCTAAAATACAAGACCCATCAATTACCCACACTAGGTGTGGGCACGTGATTTTTTCCCTAAGCAAATTATTCCTAAAATCCAAACAAAATGATTTTTCATTATTTTCTACAATTTTGTTGATATTTTTTGCATTTTTGTGTTAATTAGTTGCATAATAATTCATACTAAAAATATAAATAATATGCATATGCATTAGGATTTTTAATTTTATAGTATTAAGGCATTTTAGAACAATTTAAGGAAAATCAAAAATAACATCTTATTGTTTTAATCGGAAATTACTATAAAATAGCTATTAAATATTTTTTTAGAATTTAATTAGTTTTAGTTTAATTTCGCAATTTAATAAAATAAAAAAATATATGAAATTGGAAAAGAAAAATAAAATACAAAATACAAAAAAATATATGAAGGTAAATAATGTTGGGCTAATTACCCAAACCCAAATGTAAAAAAAAAAATTGCCCCAAAACCCAAATAACGCCCCACCCCAAATTAAATACACCCAATCCAGTCCAAAATTCGGTCAGCTTCAATTCTAACCAAACGACACCGTTTAAGGGGCGTTTGATCTCAGCCGTTGAAACCTGGTGATCTAACGGTCGAAGCTTGAACTCATTAAAAATAAAACGACGACGTTTGGCTTTGGTTAATCTCGACCCTTCATCACCTTGATCTATCGGTTGAGACCTGATCTCATTTATTAGTGGAACGACGTCGTTTAAATCCCAAGGAATCTGAACCGTTTAAATGATTTAATCTAACTGCTGCGGATGATTGTTACATTTTTAATATATGTATCATATATCAAAAATCAAAGATCAGAAAAACATTTTCCCTCATCGTCTTCCTCAACTTGAGCCGCCCTCTAATCCCTTCACAGACCCCGCCGGAACCCTACTGGCGAGAAATAATACCCACGCCAACCGCCCCCAAAAATACACCCTAGTACCGCCTTGAGCCCCTGAGTCCACCCCTCTACCCCGTTTCTTTCGAACCCCCTCGTTCTGTTCGAATATCCAAAAATGTGTCGCCGGAACCCTAACTCCGGCGAACACAACTTCGTCCAAATTAGCCCAAAATCACACCAAACCACCTCCTGACCACCCTCAACACTATTCTAAAGGTCTTGAGTCCAAAAGCCAATTGGATTGGCTCAAACATAAGCTTGAAGTTTCTACGGTGAACAAAAATTCAAGAAATTGATCTCTCCTGTTCTTCTTGAAATCTAAAAAGACTATCCAGTAAAAAAGACTTAAAAAAAAACTAAGTTCCTTTTCTTTTTTTTGTTTTTCTTATCCTTTTTGCATGTGTTTGTTCTTTCGTTTAATTTCTGTTTGTATTAGGGATTACTGAGTTCTTTTTATTTCTTAAAGAAAACAATTTTTTATTAAATTGATACTGATGAGCTTCTGTTTGATTAGTGATTGAATAATAAATAAGTAGATAACAGTTTAAAATTGTTGATATTAATATTAGGTTAGATTCTGATTAATTTTGATTTAGCAAATAAATTGATATAAAATAGTATAATTGGATTTTCATGATATTCAATGTGATTTTAATTATTTATTTGGTTTCTGAAATTTGTTGATTTTGATAATTGTTAGTCAATGATAAATTGTTAGTCAGTATAAGTATGATTACTTAGGGTTAATTAGTTGTTTTGGTTATAGTTCTTAATTGATAATCAATAATTAGTTGATTTGGTTCCTAATCGTTAGATAATTTAATTGTTAAATTATGATAATTAAGGTCATATTGGTTCTGATAGTTTAATAATTGAGGGGTAAAAGGGCAGTAGGTTAATTTGTAAATCTGATCTAGATTCAGGGGTCTTTTGGGTACATAAAAAGAGTTAATGATAATAAACCTAAGGAAGTGGGGGGTATTTTGGGAATCCTAAAAGGGCAATAGAGTAGATCTTTAAGTGAAGTAGGGGTAGATAGGGAATTATATTAGGCTAGAAGGTTCTAGATGGGGTGTTAGCATAATTTTTCATAAATAAGGTTAGTCAATTGAATTGTAAGTAAAAGAATAAGGGTCAAACTTAAATAAAAAGGGGACTAAATCATAAAATCTGAAATTCAAAGTTCCCTCCATTTTTAAATCTATAAATAGACATCAATGTGCATCATTTGATAAGTTTTTTGCAATCTGAAAATATCCCTCAAGCAATTCTGCCATTATAGATCCAAATTCTCAAAATTAACAACTTACTCAAAAACTATTAGACTTAGTAGAAATATCCAAAGATTCACTATTTCATTAGTTTTCAGTTTAATTTGAAGGTTGTTTGTTGATTCTCGCTAATTCTGGTAGTTGAAATGCTGTGAAGAAGTACTGAATTGGTCGAATTTGTGTTATTCTGGTTTATATCTCATGTTGTTGGCTTAAATCTGGTGTTGCGAAGCTGTGATTGAAATTTGTTGTTCTGATTCTGTTGCTGTTGCTGATTAGAGATCTAATTCATCTTCTTCTCATATTTTTCTACTCAGGTACACGTTTATACTCACTGATATAATTTCGAATTTGAGCAATGGAATAAGATGTTCATTTGCTGTTCCAAACTTCCTTAGCAATATATATGTGTACT
>MU692442.1:0-84603 GCA_026770625.1 Nicotiana glauca
CATAATGATACGCTAGCCTCTCTAAGCATGCCTTTAATAAATTACTTTCTTAAACTGGGGTGCACATTTATGTGACCCAAACCCAAATCTCAACAGAGTCGAAATGTGTCGACAACCACGGGTACATTGATGTGACGTGGTTCGAGATACGTTTTCACAACGTTGCAATTCTTTGTTAAAATAATAACAGTAAAAGCGGTGAAGAGTTAAAACTTGCATATAGGTCCATAAAATCAGATAAAAAAGTCGGATATGACAGTTTAGCGACCGTGCTAGAACCACGGAACTCGGGAATGCCTAACACCTTCTCTCGGGTTAACAGAATTCCTTATCCAGATTTCTGATTCACAGACTGTAATATGGAATCATCATTTTCCTCAATTCGGGATTCAAACCGGTGACTTGGGACACCATAAATCTCTCAAGTGGCAATTCCAACTTTTAATAATAAATCCCATTTCGATTGTTCTTTAATTGGAAAAACTCCCCTTTACCACGCCCTTCGCGGGGTGCGGTAGCCGGAAAAAGGAGGTGTGACAGCTCTGGCGATTCCACTGGGGATAGATGACCCAGAACCACTGGTTCAGGGTTAGAAATTCGAGCTTGTGATAAATTGTTGTATTTTGGCTTTAGTATCTGATATTTTCGTATGATCTGTGCTTAATGTGCAAAATGATGCTTTTTACCACTTTGATATTATTTGAACTGTACATATAAACTGTGGGGAAAACCTTCTCTCCTTACCTCCAGGGATGTGCTCACTGGTTGAGACTCCCTATTCTGTTAGTGTCATACCTTGAAATAAGAAAAGGGCTCGGACAAGTTACAAAGCCGGACGATCTCGCGGGTCCCCGGTATGTAGCCCCCTTCCCGACTCGAGTTGTCCGCTTGGGTACACTGTCTAGAACACATACCCAGGATTTTAACCTAGAATAACTTGACTTCATGCCGGATCCCTAGTAGGAACGCTTATCTGTATCACGTTGCATTTGACTTAGGAGACTCAACACAGGGGTTGGGTCCGTCTAGGACAGGTAACCTGAAATAAAAAGACCATCATGCTGCATCCTGTTTGTTTTATGCATTTATTTGCTTCAGACTCGCATGTGGACCGGCTTATGAAAATCGGGAATATTGGAAAGTGAAAAAGGGGGAAAAAGAGAAAAATAGCAGTGTAGAGAGATAACTACTTATTTTAGGAAAAAACTACTGTCTAAGTAGTGTCGAAACTCTGTTGAAATTTTGGAAAAAATAAAAGGAATGTTTTTAATTTGATTCAATTGGAAAAAAGGGGAAAAGAGTCTTGTTTTCAAATTCAGTTCTATTGCCCTAACTACGCTAGTTTGATTCTCACCGGATGTGAGATACGTTGGCAACCCTAATCGGCTCCAACCTCTCTCTTTTTGCAAAAAATAGCCAAAAATAAAATAAAATAAAATGTCAAATATTAATTTTCGTCATAAATAAGTCGGGTGATGCCTCTCTTGCCAAATATAGTCGAATGTTTCCGAAAGGGGCGCCGGAAGGTTGACTTTGCATAAACGGCCATCTTTGATCATTTTTTAGATTTTGGCCGGTTGGCCCACACAGCTTTAAAATCTTCGTCCCCGAGGCGTTGAAAGGCCGTGTTTGCAATACCAGGCCTTTTATTTTAATTTGAAAAAAAACAAGAAAAAAAGAGTCAGTGGGCAAGTGAATGCCATTTGGATTTTTGGTCAAAATAAGCCGAGCCAGCTTCGTTAATGTATTAAATCGTTCTTGCCGAGATAGCCTTAGAGTATCTTTCAGTTATCGAAAGGCTGTTTTCGTAAAAGAACGGACAAGTTTGTAAAAGTGTCATAAAATAGATCTTCCCCGGCCTCAAAATTCATGAGAAATTGGGAAGGGGCCACGTTTGCAAAAATAACCATTTGGTTAAAATTGGCATATAGGGGAAGGAATCTGTCAGTCTGTTTTTTTTATTTGTATTTCTTTTGATTAGAGTATGTGGGTTGTTTAATGTTCAAGTCTCTATCTTGTCTTTCACCAGAGTCTGCTAGTTCGGTCCAAGTTTGCCATTTTTTTTATCTTATAATCAAAGTCTGTTTTATTATGAAATTTAAAAATTCCAAAAAAATGTCTCATTGTTGTTTACCTTTCATTTGGCAGAACTGCGCCCAGGTCTGATTCATGCGGGGACATGATACGTAGGCAATCCCCATAAGATTCGACCACTACGAAAAGAAAAGAGAGAAAAAGAGGAAAGTTTCTGAAACACTTAAATGAGGCACAAATAAAATAAGTCGGGATGATGCATGCGGTCGGAGCAAAAACATGTTAGAAATGGTTAACTGCATAAGAACATTGCATCCCCCAACGTGCAATTACAATATCTGTTAAAACTCTAATGCTGACATGTTTGTTGTTTTCCCAATTTCATATCAGTTAGTTTGTTAGAGCGTACTGGCACCATACCATTATCAAACAAGATCCAAAAGACCCATACTGAAAAGCATGACTAGTTCAGACCAAAGTGTTGAAGAGGAAAAAACGGAAAGTCAGCTCCTAAAGGAGGCGATGGAAAAAATGGAAAGGATGAGACTGGAGATGAACGAAATGTAGCTAGCCTTGGCTAGGGTACAAAAGGGGCCTGAACCACCCATCACTCCTACTCTTCCCCCAGCGCACACACCAGAATACCCTCCCCCCGGCCCTTCAACAAACTTCCCCAGTCGCCACTACTATCAGGGAAGAAATCCATATGATCCCCAAGCTCCACCACCCAATCAGAACCCTATCCCACCAAATGTTCCGATTTTCATGGGACCCCCGCCAGCCACGTTACATAGATCATCTAGTGAGCCATTGTTTTAGGCTCACGATACCCAATATTACCCCCCAGAACCCACATTTAAAGCACCCGAGCCACATGCCTATAATCCCCATTTTGAGGTCCCGGCAGAGATTGAAAAGCCGGCTAAAAGCCTAGAGCAGGACGAAGTAATGCGAAAATTTAAAAGCCTAGAGCAATCCTTCAGGAACATGCACGAGTTAGGCAATCAGGTCAACGTGGCCTACAAGGACCTGTGTCCTTTCCCTGATGTCCAATTGCCGGCAGGGTTCAAGATGCCAAAGTTTGATCTATACGAGGGTCATGGCGATCCTATGTCACATCTGCGAGGGTTTTGCAGCAAGATGAGGGGAGCAGGTGGTAAAGATGAGCTGCTGATAGCTTACTTTGGCCAAAGTCTAACTGGGTCCGCCCTGGAATGGTACACAAGACAGGATTCGAGCCGGTGGTACACCTGGGACGATCTGGCACAAGCATTCGCAGGTCACTTTCAGTACAACCTTGAGATCGTCCCTGACCGTCTCACATTGCTAAAACTTGAGAAGAAGCCCGAGGAAAGCTTCCGAGAATTTGGATTCCGGTGGAGATAACAGGCAGCTAGAGTTGATCCCCCGATGAGAGAGGGGGAAATGGTAGACTACTTTTTGCAGACTCTAGAGCCAACTTACTTTGGTCACTTGGTAACGTCGGTTGGCAAATCCTTCGATGAGGTAGTAAAAATGGGTGGTATGATTGAAGAGGGACTTAAGTCCAATAAGATCTTGAGCTATTCGGCAATTAAAGCAACAACTCAGGCCATTCAGAGCGGCGCGGGAGGTGCGCTCGGGAAGAAGAGAAGAGAAGAGGTCGCAACAATAGAGGCAGGTAATTGGTCCAGATCAAGAGGTCCCTCCCCCCGCTACCAATCTAGACCCCATCACCCAAATTACCCACACACTCCAAATTACCCTCCACAACCTTACTACCCACCACAAGAACCACACTTCTCCGTCCATCAAGCCCAAGTATACATCCACCCTCCGGCTCGCCCCCAATGACGCGCGCCGGCTCCCCAAAATACATACCCACCTCCACAAAACACCTATCCACCACCAAGAGCATATAAGAACCCTCCAGGGATAGGTTTCCGGGGGAATCAAGCTTTCAGAAATGAAAGGGTGCAGAAACCAAGAACCTACACTGAGTTGGGAGAAACCTATACTGCTTTGTTCCACAAATTAAGGCAGTTGGGTTTGTTGAGTCCTATTGAGCCCAAATTGCCAAATCCCCTTCCCCAAAATATGGACCACTCGGTAAGCTGTGAGTATTGTTTGGGAGCTCCTGGACACGATACTGAGAAGTGTTGGAAGTTGAAACGTGCAGTGCAAGATCTCATTGACACCAACAAGATTGAGGTTCAGACACCAGAGGCACCCAATATCAACCAGAATCCGCTGCCGACTCACCATGAGGCCCATATGATTGAGTTGATACACGAAGAAGGGGAGCCAAAGAAACCGTCACAGACAGTGATGATGATTCGTGCTAGCCCAATAGAAAAGTCGACCGATGGGGAAGCGGTGGTACAGTTGGAAAAGATAGATGTCAAGCCGGTGGTGGTGATGGGGAAGAGACCGTCTGTTGTTGCAAAGAATCCGGAACCAGTCAAAGTAATGGTGCAAGGGGTACCAAGACAGCCAGCATGCATAGGGCCGGTTGTTATTCGACCAGTAGTGCAGAGGCCGATAATCAGCGAGAAAGTCGTGCCATGGAGCTACAATAAAGCGGTGGTAATGTACAAAGGAAAGGAGGTTGTAGAAGAAATATGTGAAACCCAGGGGTTAACTCGTTCGGGGAGGTGTTTTGCTCCCGTGGAGTTAAGAAGGTCCAACCCAGCGATGATAAAGAAACCCGTGACGGAGGAAGAAGCGGAGGAGTTTCTGAAGAAAATGAAGGCCCAAGACTACTCCATTGTGGAGCAGTTAAGAAAGACTCTGGCACAGATTTCGTTGCTATCCTTGTTGATCCATTCCTGTGACCATTGCCAGGCACTGATGAAAATCCTGAACGAGGCTCATGTTCCGAATAAAATCTCTGTAAATCACTTGGAAAAGATAGTGCATAAAATCTTCGAGGTAAACAGGGTGACGTTCTCTGATGATGAATTACCGGCAGAGGCTACAGAACACAACAAAGCCCTATACTTGACCGTGAAATGCGAAGACTCGGTGGTCACTCGAGTGTTGATTGATAATGGGTCGAGCGCCAACATCTGTACTTTGAATACTCTAAACAAGCTGAACGTTGATCATGACCGAATTCACAAGAACAACGTGTGCGTCCGAGGTTTCGATGGGGGTGGTACTGACACGGTGGGTGACATCGTACTAGAATTGACCATTGGCCCAGTGGAATTCACCATGGAATTCCAAGTGGTAGACGTGGAAGTATCATACAATCTTCTATTAGGGCGACCCTGGATTCATGCCGCCAAGGAAGTGCCTTCCACATTGCACCAGATGGTGAAATTTGAGTGGGACAGGCAGGAAATAATGGTGCACGGGGATGACGGTACAGGCGCTGTGGGTGATGCCATTGTGCCATTCATAGAAACCGACGATGACAAAGGTCCCTGGGTTTACCAGATTCTTGATGCAGTCTCAATAGATAAAATTTCTGAGGGAAAAGACCTTCCACTGCCCAGAATTGCAGCGGTCACTTTCATGATAACCTCGGAAATGTTAAACAGCGGGTTTGTACCAGGAAAAGGCTTGGGGGTTGATTTGCAAGGTATTGTCCAACCAGTTTCTTTGCCCAAGAATCTGGATACTTTTGGGTTGGGATACAAGCCTACAAAAACAGACATAAGACGTGCTCGGAAGTTGAAAAATAGAGGTTGGGCTCTTCCCAAGCCGGTTTCGCGTCTCTCTAGATCCTTTGTCAGAGCAGGTAGCAAAAGGTTGTCGGTCCCGAAGGTTCTCGGACCACTGATTGGGTTAGATGGGGATTTGAATCAGAGTTTTGAAAAGATGTTCGCCGATGTCAACTTGATAGAAGCTGGAGAAGGTTCCGGTAGGGTAGATATACAGTTTGTAGGGCCTAGGGCCAATATCAACAATTGGACACCTACTCTTCTTCCTACCCGGAGGGAGTCTTGGTAGTAGGCTCTGATTTTTCTTTCTTGTTTTCTGGATTATTACAGGGTGTTATCCAAATTTTATTTTATTTTGTATTCGGCAAAAGTGTGAAACTTTGTTTTCCCACATTTTAATAAAGTGAAAGTTTTCCCCCTTGTTTTGTTTTAATTGTGTTTTCTTCTTTTCCCTTTCTGAACAGTTCTCTTTATACTGTTTTTGATGACATGGAATGCACAACGGATCTTCAACCTAGTCTAAAAAATCAATCTAATTCCGAATTAATTGTACAAGAGGTCGACTATGATGATGAGTCAGAATATGATGGGGACAAAGCCTTTGAAGAGATCAACAGAGAATTAAGCCAGTTCGAGGAGAAACCCAAGCCCAATTTGAATGACACTGAAGCTGTCAATTTAGGGGACGCAGACAATATCAGGGACACCAAAATCAGCATCCACATTGAGCCAAACATCAGGGAAGAACTAATCAAAGCACTCATTGAGTTCAAAGATGTTTTTGCTTGGTCGTATGATGACATGCCGGGTTTAAGCACTGATTTAGTGGTTCACAAATTACCCACTGACCCGGCCTGCCCTCCCGTTAAACAGAAATTGAGAAAGTTCAAGACGGACATGAGTGTGAAGATTAAAGAAGAAGTAACCAAGCAGCTGCAAACAAAGGTTATTCGAGTCACTCGATATCCTGATTGGTTGGCTAATGTGGTGCCAGTGCCGAAGAAAGACGGGAAGATTAGGGTATGTGTCAATTACCGCAATCTGAACAGGGCAAGCCCAAAGGATAACTTTCCATTACCCAACATTCATATCTTGATCGATAATTGTGCCGGACGTGAGATCGGGTCATTTGTGGATTGCTATGCCGGGTACCATCAGATGTTGATGGATGAAGAAGATGCGAAAAAGACGGCTTTCATTACGCCGTGGGGGACTTATTGCTACCAAGTAATGCCGTTTAGTTTGAAGAACGCTGGGGCAACGTACATGAGAGCAATGACTACCGTGTTTCATGATATGATACACAAAGAGATCGAGGTGTACGTAGATAAAGTGATCATAAAATCCAAGTGTCGGGAAGACCACGTGGCAGACCTAAGGAAGTTCTTCCAAAGACTTCAAAGGTACGATATTAAGCTCAACCCGGCCAAATGTGCATTTGGTGTCCATTTGGTGGAAGGGTCTAGGCAATGGCATGAAAAGCTGCTATTTGCATTATTGGGTTACCGCACTACTGTTCGTACTTCAGTAAGTGCAACTCCTTATTCGTTGGTATATGGAACTGAAGCAGTGATACCAGCATAAGTTGAAATTCCATCCCTTCGGATTGTCGCTAAGGCTGGGATTGATGATGATGAATGGGTCAAAACCCGATTGGAGCAGCTGACCTTAATTGATGAAAAGAGACTGGCAGCAGTATGTCATGGCCAGTTATATCAAAGGAGAATAGCAAGAGCCTACAACAAGAAGGTACGCCCCAAGAAATTTGAAGTAGGGCAGAAAGTATTGAAACGGATCCTCCCGCATCAGGCCGAGGCAAAGGGCAAATTCACCCCAAATTGGCAAGGGTCGTTCATTGTGACCAGAGTGTTATCTAATGGCTCCTTATGTTTGACAGATGTCGAGGGAAGATGCATCGATATGGCTATCAATTCTGATGCAGTCAAGAGATATTATGTATGATCCTTTGATTGTAATTGTTGTTGTTTTGCTTTGTTTGCTTGTACTTGGCATTTATCGGAGAATGAAATGATGGAGGCAATTCTTTCTTCTATCCACACACTTTAACCTTTGCTTCCCCTTGAGCCTTATTTATTCTTTCATACCCCTCTCTTGGAATCACTAACAAAAAAAAATAAAGAAAGAAAGAAAAAGAAAAAATAATGATAACAAAAACAAAAAGGAAAGTAACAAGAAATACAAAGGAATCAGTGAACTACGTTCGACCTGATTCCTCAAAGAGGATACGTAGGCGCCTCACAGCTCGGTCATAGTGTAATAAAGTCAAAAATCCTCCAGGCAAGAAAACTGGGCAGGAAGTTATGTTTTTAAAATTTTGGGAAAAGGTTTGATTCCGAGAGTTGTAATGTTTCACTCGTCGAAGTTATTTCGAATTCTTGATATCCTTTTCTTTTATCCCCGCACAAAGAACCATGTTGATATCCAAAAAAGACCTCCCGATCAGTATTCGAGGGGTGCCAAGTCAGGCAAATGAAAGACAAGAATAACACACTGATCTCCGACTGAATGAGGATCATGAGCTAAAGGAATTAATAGCCAAAAGAGTCTCCAGTAGAGGAAATCTTATCGGCAACACTCCAATCCCCAACAGAGGAAGAAAAACAAAACGAGAGAGTCTTATCGGTGAAAACATTCATAGGCACCATAAGGCGACGAAAGCTGAGAGAAACAAAATGAGAGAGTCTTATGGTGAAAACCTTCACAGGCACCATAAGGCGACATGAGTTGAGAGAAATGAGAGATTCTTATTAGTGAAAACCCCTCGAAGGGCACTATGAGGCGACAAAATGAGATTGGCGGAAAGGATCCGCGTTTGGCAAAAATGGGGTGCCTACTCATCCCCAGCAAAATAAAGTCATCAGAAAGATTGATTGATAAATAGACTGGGCTGGTTAGATCCGGAATGCACGATGTGATCGTTAGGACCGGTTATACCGTTCAGATAAGTCCTTTTTTCAGAAAGATTTATTCTTTTCTATCCTTTTAAAGTCATTAATTTTTTTTCTTTCTCTTCGTTTAAAGACTTCTTCTCCAGCAGTTTGTTTTTTAAAAAAAGGATTTTTCAGAGCTTACTACCAGTCGCCATAATGCTGCAAAGAAAAATGTGAATAAAACAGGCCAGCGACAAGGCGATAAAATGAAAAGTAGTTTGTTGCAAGACCAAATGGCAAATTGGCCTAGAGTTTCATGGGAAGTAGGGAGGAAAACCGAAAAACAACAAATTGAGAAAATTGTGGACCAAATTCCAAGAGGCTCCCCAGCAGATCATCTAGATGCAGGAGCATCCCCGATAGATTTTCGACCAAGTTCCAAGAGGGTCGGATAACTCAGGGCGGGGAAAAGAGAAAGGAAAACCATCCCCAGTAGAAATATCATCCCCCCCAAACAAGTTTTGGGAACGCATAGTAGGGAAAGGGGAAAAGGGAAAAGCCATCCCCAGCAGGAGCGGCACGACCACTCAGCACGCTTTAAACTAACAAAATTTTCTTTGATTTGAAACAGGGAATGAAATGTTGTTGATAGCAGAAAGACATGCCACAAAGAAGATCACCAAGACTAGGGAAGAAAATTTTCTGCCATAGTTGAAAATTTTCTCGGAGGGACGAGGAAATCAAAGTAAGTTATAAAGGAAAGCTATCCTAAGGAAGAAAGGTGTGAAGAGGAAAGGAAAGAACAATGCCGATGAACACAGTTTGTTGAAGTCAGGAGCCCGCCCGTAGAATGGAGGTGTTATTTTCAGTTTGTTGAAGTCGGGAGCCCACCCGAAGAACGGAGGTGTTACTTTTAAGTTGTTAAAGTTGGGAGCCCGCCCGTAGAATGGAGGTGTTATTTTCAAGTTGTTGAAGTCGGGAGCCCGCTCGTAGAATGGAGGTGTTATTTTTAGTTTGTTGCAGTCGGGAGCCCGCCCGTAGAACGGAGGTGTTAGTTTTAAGTTGTTGAAGTCGGGAGCCCGCCCGTAGAACGGAGGTGTTACTTTTAAGTTGTTGAAGTCGGGAGCCCGCCCGTAGAATGGAGGTGTTATTTTCAAGTTGTTGAAGTCGGGAGGCCGCCCGTAGAATGGAGGTGTTATTTTCAGTTTGTTGCAGTCAGGAGCCCACCCGTAGAATGGAGGTGTTATTTTCAGTTTGTTGCAGTTGGGAGCCCGCCCGTAGAACGGAGGTGTTAGTTTTAAGTTGTTGAAGTCGGGAGCCCGCCCGTAGAATGGAGGTGTTACTTTTAAGTTGTTGAAGTCGGGAGCCCGCCCGTAGAACAGAGGTGTTACTTTCAAGTTGTTGAAGTCGGGAGCCCGCCCGTAGAATGGAGGTGTTATTTTCAGTTTTTTGAAGTCGGGAGCCCGCCCGTAGAATGGAGGTGTTACTTTCAAGTTGTTGAAGTCGGGAGCCCGCCCGTAGAACGGAGGTGTTATTTTCAAGTTGTTGAAGTTGGGAGCCCGCCCGTAGAACGAAGGTGTTACTCACTTTTCAATTTATTGCAGTCGGGAGCCCGCCCATAGAACGGAGGTGTTATTTTCAGTTGTTGCAGTCGGGAGCCCGCCCGTAGAATGGAGGTGTTATTTTCAAGTTTGTTGCAGTCGGGAGCCCGCCCGTAGAATGGAGGTGTTATTTTCAGTTTGTCGTAGTCGGGAGCTCGCCCGTAGAACGGAGGTGTTATTTTTTTTAGTTATTGAAGTCAGGAGCCCGCCTGCAGAACAGAGGAATACATCTCAAGACCAAATCGAAGTCAGTAAGGTAGAAGGTCACCGACATAACAATTTTTAATGAAGGAAGCAGTATCCCCAGCGGACAGAACAAAATGATGAAACTTGTGTACGGAAAAAGCGAAAGGCCGGTGTCATACCCAGCAGTTTTAGCAAGAAAGAAGCACCTGAGGAAACACAAGCCGACAAGAAAGCAAGACAACAAGAGCAAATTGAAAATAGATAAGATTTGAGTTTCTAGTTAGTCCAGCTTTTGTTTTCTTTTTGCAACGGTGTAATAAGGAGATCGGCAAGCATTAGTAACGGCATGCAGCAACAGCAACAACAAAATTCCAGTCCCATGGTAGTCCCAGCTACCAAAACTTCCCAAACTACATTGACCTGATTCCCTTTTAGCCAGGGATATGTAGGAGACCTTTTGAAGCAAAGGTTCGGTCAAATCTTTTAAAAAAATGCTTCACACGGAGTACTCAAACGGGCAAAAATCGCTCGCTCACTTTATCTTTGCACGAAAACTCTTCGTGTTTTCGGACAAAGAGGGGCAGCTGTAAGCACGTGATTTTTGCACTATATGAGAATTACTCCTAAAAAATTCAAAATAAAATAGTTTTGGGTTGTGTGCAATTTTGAGATTTTTCGTGGCATTTTTGGGTAATTGTTTGTATTTGTCGGTGCGTGTTTATTTGTTTCAATTAAGGAAAATACAAAATACATCGCATTTGCATGTAGGATTTAATCCTACAATTAGGAGTAATTAAGTCTGCTTTACAAAAAGGGAAAATCACAAAAATATGCATTTATTCTATTTTTGTCATTTAAATGTGCCGTTGTGTGATTTTATTTTTAATTAAATATTTTAACTTGTGCGTTAATTGTTGTTGAAGGTTAATTAATGTGTTGTAGTTGAATTTTGGTTTTAAAATTAATTTAGAATTTTGTTACATTTGTTAATTAAAAGAAGATAAAGAAAAGAGTTGAAAATTAAGAAAACTTGGATTGGGCCCAACATTAGAAATGAAATCAAGCCAATTTTGTGACTCAGTCCAGTCCAGCCTTTGAACTCAACCAAACGACACCGTTTCGGTGTCAACCAATCTCGACCGTTGATCTCACCTGATCAAACTGTCCAGTTCCACCCCTGTTAAGTCGAAACGACGTTGTTTCATATATGTTTAATCGGAGTCGTTCATCTCCATTAATCTAATGGTCCCAGGCTCCCCTCACAACCCGTTCCATTTGACCCGGGTCAACCCATTCCCACAACATAACCAAACGACGCCGCTTCTCCTAAGTGAGAGATCCAGGCCATCGATCTCGCTTGATCGAACGGCCAAGATCAATTCCCCCTTCCACTATATAAGCTTAATATTTCACCCCGGCCCCCAATCCAAACACCCCCCTCTCTCCCCTTCGTCTCTCAAACCTCGTCTCTTTCAGAGACGAGGAGACACTAGCCGCCCCCGTATCCATTCGCCTGAAAACCCAGCGGCGCCGGCTCCGATGCCCACGAAACTAACACCCTTTAAGCTTCTAACCATCCCCAGCCCGATTCCAGTAACCGTTTGTTTCGAATCTTCCCCGAACATCTCGAATCTTGATTTGAAGATTCGAGCAGAACTCGACCCTACCCCAACCAAGCCCAAACTCACACCAGACATCCCCCAAACCTCCTTCGTTACCAAGCCAACGTTGGTTTGGCTCGAACCTGGCCAGAAATGTTCGAACCACCAATCGAACTTAAGAACCCTAGAAAGTCCAGACCATGGATTCTGTCCGAATTAAAGGAAGATTCGGGGTCTAATAGACCTTAGTCGAAGTGTTCTCAGTTGAGAACAGTCGATTAAGGTCCGTTCAACCTCAAAGTGTTCAAGTCTGAGTTCAAACCTGGGTTGTCTAGATTCTGAGTTTCTGAGGTAATTTTTCCTTTCCCTTTGTTCTATTGTGTTCCATTAATATCCGTTTGAGAGTCTAGTTGAGTTTAATTGATTTTTTTTCTTCTTTCTTCAATTTTTGTATCAATTATTCTGTCCATCTCCAGACCTTTTATTTGGTCGACTTTTTCTTCTGTCCATTGTTAAATATGTGTTATAAACTATATAGTCGATTTGACAATGTCGTCGAATAGTTAGTTTTGTAAGTCCCCTGTTTGGTCCAAGGCATGTAATCGCCTTATTAGTCTGTCTAATATGTGTTGTTTGTTTGTTTGTTATCTGTTATAGCTTGTATAGTCGTTTAAATAAGTGTCGTCAATTAATTTGCCTAAAAAACTAGAGAAGCATGATTTTATTCGTTCCAGTATGATTACCAGCATGTTTCTCTTATCTGTGTTAAAACTTGTATTGATATGCCTTGATCAGTATTACTTCAATCTTAGCTTGTATTAGCAAATACCCGATTGATCAGTTGGTTTTGAGTTGGTCAGGATTGGTTCCCAATATGACCAATTCATGCTATTTGATTAACACCCCTGTTATGATCTGAGTTTTGAGTTTGAACTTAGGTTGTGAATTTGCTATAGCTGTAGTAACTTAGGTTTTTAACTAGAAATCAGCTTGATAGGTTTAAGCTTATATAGGTTCTAACATCAGACTTGTAAATCCTAGGGTAATACAGTAAGATACAGGGAAATTAAGGGGTAATTTTGGAATTAACAGGGCAGTAATTAGAACAACTTAAGGGAGTTGTCAAGTGGTTAATTAAATACCCTTAGTATAATATTAATGGAGGACATAACATAATAGCATGAGAATTAATAAGAATACTCTAATGCACCCATGAATATTGAATGAAACAATAGGGAACCAAGAGTGGGGAGCATGAATTAAAACAAGAACAAGGCACAGGGAGTGGGGAGTGAGGGAGTATGGGCAGAATTAAAGTCTGGGTAGTTCAAGGCAGACATCAGGTCTGTTTTGGTTATAAATAGAAGGAATTTTGATAGAATGACTGGCTTTTGAATCAAGGGAAGTCAGAGAGAAAGAGTGAAAAAATAGGCTGGGCTTTTACCTAAAAGAGTTCAGTAATTGAGAGTTAAAAACAGGCTAGATTTCGAGTACTAAGAATTCAATTAGAGAGTTGAAATAGGTTGGTCTTTCAATCTGAAAAAAGGGCAATAGCTTGAGAGTTAAAAAACTGAAAGTGAAGTCTCTTTTGTCATTTAAAATCAGTACTAGCTTGCTACTGTTTCCTTGCAGCTTCAAGCTTCCTTTTATTTAGGGTGTTTGAAAACCAGAAAACTACGGTTCTATTGCTTCTGGTTCACTCTTTTGCTGCCTGTGATTGCTGTTGGTATTTCTGGGGTTTCATTTGGCTTGTTTCCTGAGTTTGGTTGGTCATTTGGTTATTGTTCCACTGGTTGTTGCTGGAATTTGTCCTGCTGGTTTCCAAATCTATTACTGGGTTATTGCATTACTGCTTTGCAGGTTGTTGTTGTGCTGTATTGTTACTACTGCTGCTGATTCTTACCTTCCTCTTCTCTTGTTTCCAATACCAGGTACACAACTGATACACTAGCTATTGTAAGCTGAAAATATGGAAGCATGAACACATATAAAATGGAAGTGGAAGTTTCAATTTAGCTTGTCCTTTTCTTTTCACTGATTGTATTGAGTCCATCTTACATATTACTGTTCTGTAGACTTCTGCCTGTAAAATGTATAACTAGACCGTCTCTCATAGTAGCTTAGTTATGTGAACTTTCCATGTATGCTCTTAGTTAAAAGAAGGATGATGCCGTAATAAATAGTACTCTGTTTATTTCAGTTTGGTCATTAGGTAGTATATTTCAAATGCATGTCCAACATAATCAGGCCCAGTAGATTGTTTGGATTACTATACATCTAAGTTATACCATTCAATTGTTGCCTTTCTAAAACTTGCAACAACATGTTTAATTAGATACCATTACTTTACACTTTCTGCAATGCAAATTCTGAATGTGTAGGATAGCTTAACTAGGCCTCAACATTCGAATAAGATGGCCCAGGTCCCATTTAGCATTACATACGTCGGACCTGGGCCCATGTTGGCAAACGGACTGCCCATATGCACGTTTATATTCTGATTTAACAAACCATCTTCAGAACCCAACTATAACAATTCTTGAGCATGTAAATTAATTAGGATCTTTTCTTCTTTCATTTCTAGAGACGCTTAATAGAAAAATGTTAGTCACTTTAGGATGATCCTTTTAAATAAATGAGATGAGCCTCGCCAAATAAAAACGCACAAGCTGCGAGGCCCTCCATAAATGGACATAATAATTGTATAGACTTCGGGATCGGTCGCTTAGTGAACTTCACAGTTTTTCCCCAAAATAACAATGCGTTAGTCTCTTTAGGCGCGTACTTTAAACAACCTTACTTTCTTACACCCGGGTGCACATTTATGTGACCTAAATCCAAATCTCAACGAAGTTGAAATGTGTCGATAATCACGGGTACATTGATTGTGACGTGGTTCGAGATGCATTTTCATGATGTTGTAATTCTGTTTAAAAATAATGAGTGAGACGAGCCTCGACAAACGAAAAATACATAAACTATGGGGCCTTCTATACGCGTTTTACTTAGACTTCGGGATGGGCCGTTTAGCAAAATTTCACGGCCTTACCCAACATAATGATACGCTAGCCGCTCTAGGCATGCCTTTAATAAATTACTGTCTTAAACTGGGGTGCACATTTATGTGTCCCAAACCCAAATCTCAACGGAGTCGAAATGTGTCGACAACCACGGGTACATTGATGTGACGTGGTTCAAGATACATTTTCACAACATTGCAATTCTTTGTTAAAATAATAACAGTAAAAGCATTGAAGAGTTAAAACTTGCATATAGGTCCATAAAAATTAGATAAAAAAGGCGGATACGATAGTTGAGCGATTGTGCTAGAACCATAGAACTCGGGAATGCCTAACACTTTCTCCCGGGTTAACAGAATTCCTTATCCAGATTTCTGATTCGCAGACTGTAATATGGAATCAACATTTTCCTCGATTCGAGATTCAAACCGGTGACTTGGGATACCATAAATCTCTCAAGTGGTGATTCCAACTTTTAATAATAAATCCCGTTTCGATTGTCCTTTAATTGGAAAAACTCTCCTTTACCACGCCCTTCGCGGGGTGCAGTAGCCGAAAAAGGAGGTGTGATAGTGCCTCCGAACAATGATGCCCTTGGACAATTTGGTGATCTTTCAGACTATGAAATGCAAAAGGTGGCAATCTTTCAGCCCATGAGAGCGTAAATAAAGTGGCGATATTTCAGCCGATGCAAGACATAAAAAGGTGGCGATATTTCAGCCAATGCAGGATTTAAATGATGTGGCGATATTTTAGCCATGCAAAAAATGTAAGTAAAATGGCGATCTTTCAGCCGATGCGGATGGAGACAAAGCTTAGTCTCAGAAGGCAGAATAGTAGCCTTATACGATGCAGGAAATGCAAATGGAGACAAAGCTTAGTCTCGGAAGGCAGAATAGTAGTGTGACGACCTGGCCCGTCGTCACGTAAGTTACCGCCCCGTTTCCCTCATCTTATGTTTCTCTATGCTTCATTGTAGGTATTGGTGGTGATCGAGTCGAATTGGATTGGATTTAGATGGAAATGAGACACTTAATCTCTCTAAGGAAGGCTTATTTTGGAAAAGTCAACCTGAAGTTGACTATTTTGTTAGAGGGATCGGATGTTATTTTCGGTGATTTGGTTAGCTTCGGGGGATGATTTGTGACTTAGGAGTGCGATTGGAATTGGTTTTGGAGGTCCAGTGTAGAATTAGAATTGAATTGGCGAAGTTAGTATTTTGGCGAATTTTGGTTGATAGGTGAGATTTTGATCTGGAGGTCCGAATGGAATTCTGAGAGTTGCAGTAGTTCCATTAGGTGATTTTGGATGTGTGTGCAAAATTTCAGGTCATTCGGAGGTGTTTTGGTCTGGTTTTTGATCAAATGCGTAATTCGGAAGTTTTGAAGAAACTTTGGCTTGAATCCGATGTGATTTAATGGTTTTAGCATTGTTTGATGTATTTTGAAGATTGGAACAAGTTTGAATAATGTTTTAGGATGTGTTGGTACTTTTGGTTGAGGTCCCGGGGACCTCGGGGTGGTTTCGGGTGGTCAACCGGACCATTTTTGGACTTTAAAAGTAGCAGATTTTCAGCTATTAGTGTTGCAGAGATTTTCCCTTCGCCATCGCGTGGGTGATGTCGCGAACGCGTAGAGGAAATGTGAGGGCTTGGACATTCGGTCTTCGCATTTTCATGGGAGAGGGATGCGTTGGTGAAGTTCTGGAGGGCAAAGCATCGCGTTCGCATGGGAGGTAACGCGTTCGCGTAGAAGGAAATCGGGGCCTTGTGAAATTGTTCAATGCGTTTGCGTCATAGTGCACGCGTTCGCGTAGTTAGAGTTTTTGAAGCATCGCGTTCGCGGCCTGGGCATCGCGTTCGCAGCCTGGGCACTGCGTTCACGTAGGTTTAATTCCTGGTCAATATTTTCTGGTCATCGCGAACGCGAGGGAATTGACCATGTTCGCGTATGGTAAATGGCACCTAGGCAGAAGGGTTTTTAAATCATATCATCCGCGAAGCTAGGTCATTTTTCCACCATTGTTGAGCACCTTGGGAGCTTTTTGGTAGCAATTGAAGAGGGTTTCGATGAGAATTGATTGGAGGTGAGTCTTTTGGCCTAGAAACATCATTTTATTGAAGAATCAACCTGTCTTAGCTGAGTGAGCCCGAGTGGCCAAGTCCGTATTGATTGAGAGGGGTCAAGGACTCCATAGTGAGGGTATTTGATATATAACGGATCGGGCTGCTGTCACGACCCCAATCCCGGTCGTGATGGCGTCCAACACAATTGCTAAGCAATCCCGACCATTTGAACACTCTCAACCTAAATACGAAATCTCATTACCAGTTAATTGAGTCAATTTAGAAGTTAACAAGATTAATAATCCGATAGTAAATAGAAACAATGCGGAAACCATAATAACTGTCAAAACAACTCCCAATAGATCTGGGGTTACGAGTCTAGAGCCTCTAATACAACTGAGTAGCAAAATCGAAACATAAAAGGAGTCTAGGATATGGAATCAAAAGAGATAGGGGGAGGAGTCGGGTCCTGCGGACGCCAGGCAGCTACCTCGACAACTCCTGAGATAATTTGGAGAGCAGCGACAACTCTACTAAGTCTCCGGAACACCTGTATCTGCACACATGGTGCATGGAGTAAAGTGAGTACTCCAACTCAGTGAGTAATAGGCATATATAATGACTGAAGATAAGAATTCACGAAATACCACAATGTAAAGCTATAACCAGCAATTCAGCATAATTAACGGTGAAATAGCAACAACATAATGATAGGTAGATCAGATAAATATCAATGCATGAATGCAATGCAATGCACATGACTGCTGCAACGCGCAGCCCGATCTATTTGGGTACCTGCGCTCACTGTGGGGGTTCAGACTCTAGAGGGGCTCCTACAGCCCAAGCGCAATATCATCATAACATCGCTGCGATGTGCAGCCCGATCCATACTCAGTCCAGAATATGCAAGTGAGCTACTAGGGCGATGTCAAGTAATAGCTTTCAGCTCCAAACGTCAGAAAATGTAGTTTAAGTTTTAAAACCTTAGAAGTATGACTGGACATTTCAAACAGTGTTTAACTCAGGACCTAATCATTTAACATGCTAAGTATCATGGAAATAGTGATAATAATCCCTAAAGGATTCAAGTAATCGGCACAAAGCCCAAATATATCCATAAAATCCAAGTATGATGATTACCAATCAATCTCTAGTCAAGAACACAGTATGGACATCACTCGGGACGGATTAAGTCGCGGTCCCCATTCACAAACGACCCCGCACTCATCATAGAGTACGTTTCTCACCTCAATATATCGTCACAATGTGATATACCGAGGTTTCAAACCCTTAGGTCATCATCTACATCTATTACTCACCTCAAGCCGGCCACAAGTCTAGCTCGCTATGCCTTTTCCTCTCGAATCAACCTCCTCGCGTGCCGAATCTGATCAAAACCACAAGGAATACATTACTATAGGCCAAAGAACATAACCTAATCGAAAAGACTCGAAAACCACCAAAAATCACGAAGTTCGCAAAACCCGAGCCCCGGGCCCACTTCTCGAAAAATTACAAAATTTGCATCACCGGAAACCTCATCTCGCCACGAGTCCATACATACCAAATTTACCAAAATCGGAGCTCAAATGCCCTTTCAAATCCCAGATTTTCATTTCAAAACCCAAGCCCTAGTTCTTCCAATTTTTACCCAAATTTCCAAGAATTAAAGGTTGATTCTTCAATAAACTAGCGTTTCTAGGTCATGAGACTTATCTCCAATCAATTCCTGTCAAAATCCTCTTCAATTTCTACCAAAAAGCTCTTAAGGTGGTCAACAATGGAGGAAATAATGAATGGGGTCGCAGATGAAATAATATAAAAAACCCTCTGAACGCCCAGATTTAACCCTTCGCGAACGCGGTCAACACCCCCGCGTTCACGATGAATAAATTCCATTGACCACAAATTACCTCTACGCGAACGCGACTCCAGGCCCGCGAACGCGATGCTCCAGCTCTTCCTCTTATGCGAACGCGTTCAGCCAATCGCGATCGTGATGCTTTAGTCCTTCACCTTACGCGAACGCGAAGCAGCCCTCGCGAACGCGATGTTCTGCAAAACTCCTCATCGCGAACGCGTTCCTAAGGCTGCGAACGCGAAGGTATGCAACAGCTGGGCAAAAATCTATAATAACTTCCAAGTTCAAAACATCCGTTAAGCCATCCGAAATTACCCCGAGGCCCCCGGGACCTCAACCAAAAGCACCAACATATCCCAAAACATCATACGAACTTGTTCCAATCATCAAAACATGTCAAACAACACTAAAACCATCAATTCACATCGGATTCAAGCCTAAGTTTCTTCAAAACTTCCGAAACACGCATTCGATCAAAAACCCAACCAAAACAACCCCAAATGACCTAAAAATTTACCCGCATATCCAAAATCACCTAACAGAGCTACTGCAACTCTCAGAATTCCATTCTGACCCTCGGATCAGAATCTCACCTATCAACCGGAATTTGCCAAAATTCTAACTTCGCCAATTCAAGCCTAATTCTACATCGGTCCTCCAAAATCACTTCCGATCACGCTCTTAAGTCACAAATCACCTCCCGAAACAAACCGAATCACCGAAATTCACATCCGAGCCCTCTAGCTCATAAGTCAACATCGGATTGACTTTTTCAATATAGGTATTCATTAAAGAGACTAAGTGTCTCATTTCCTATCCAAACCAATCCAATTCAACTCTAACTCACCCGATGCCAATAATGAAACATGAAGAAGCAATAATTGGGGAAAACGGGGTTGTAATACATAAGATGAAGGGCCGGGTCGTTACATCCTCCCCAACTTAAACAAACGCTCGTCCTCGAGCGGGTCAAGAAACATACTTGGAACCTCAAATAGGTGAGGATATTTGCTCCGCATCTCCTGCTCGGTCTCCTAGGTAGCCTCCTCCACGGTCCGACCTCTCCACTGCATTTTCACCGAAGCTATATCCTTTGATCTCAATCTCCGAACCTGACAACCCAAAATAGCCACTGGATCCACATCATAGGTCAAATCATCATCCAACTGGACCGTGCTAAAGTCTAACACATGAGACGGGTCCCCAACATACTTCCGGAGCATAGAAAAATGAAATATCGGATAAACCCCCTACAAGCTGGGTGGCAAAGCAAGCATATAGGCCACCTCCCCAATCCTCCTAAGTATCTCAAAAGGTCTAATGAAACACGGACTCTTCCCTTTCTTCCCAAATCTCATTACGCCCTTCATAGGCGAAACCTTCAACAAGACCTTCTCGCCCACCATATAAGATACATCTCGAACCTTCCTGTCCACATAACTCTTCTGATGCGACTGAGTTGTATGAAGTCTCCCCTGGATCACTTTCACCTTATCTAAGGCATCCTGGACCAACTCTGTCCCCAATAGCCTAGCCTCGCCGAGCTCAAACCAACCAACCGAAGATTTACAACGTCTCCTATATAAGGCCTCATACGGTGCCATCTGAATGCTGGACTGATAGTTGTTGTTGTAGGCAAACTCTGCCAGTGGTAGGAACTCAGCCCAAGAACCTCCAAGATCAATAACACAGGCTCGCAACATGTCCTCCAATATCTAGATAGTATGCTCGGACTGCCCGTCCATCTGAGGATGAAATGCTATGCTCAACTCTACCTGGGTACCCAACTCTCGCTGAAAAGTCCTCAAAAACTGGGAAGTAAACTGAGTATCCCTATCTGAGATAATAGAAACTGGGACCCCATGCAACCAAACAATCTCCCAGATGAAAATCTCTACTAACCGCTCCGAAGAATAGGTAGTACACACCGGAATGAAGTGCGCGGACTTGGTCAGCCAATCCATAATCACCCAAATCGAATCAAACTTCCTCGATGTCCGAGGGAGACCACTTACAAAATCCATAGTAATCCTCTCCCACTTCCACTTGGGAATATCCATGCGATGAAGTACACCACCGGGCCTCTGATGCTCATATTTAACCTGCTGACAATTGAGACACCGAGCTACATGACTCACAATATCCTTTTGATTCTCCTTCACCAGTAATGCTGTCTCAAATCCTGATACATCCTCGCGACACCCAGATGAATAGAATACCGCGAGCTGTGGTCCTCCTCTAATATCAACTCTCGAAGTCCATCCACATTGGGCACACAAATCCGGCCCTACATCCTCAACACACCCTCATCATCAATAGTCACATCTCTGGCATCCTCATGCTGAACCCTGTCCTTAAGGACAAGCAAATGCGGATCATCATACTGACACTCTCTGATGCGATCATACAGGGAAGACCGAGAAACCACACAAGCCAACACCTAACTAGGCTCCGAAATATCTAACCTCAAGATCCGATTGGCCAAAGGCTGGACATCGACTGCAAATGGCCTCTCCCCAAATAAAATGTACGCCAAACTACCCATACTAACCGCCTCCCAGCTCAAAGCATCGGCCACTACATTAGCCTTCACCAGGTGATACAGTATGGTAATATCATAGTCCTTGAGTAACTCAAGTCACCTCCGCTGCCTCAAATTAAGATCTTTCTATTTGAACAAATGTTGAAGGCTGCGATGATCAGTATACACCTCACAAGATATGCCATATAAGTAATGCCTCCAAATCTTCAAAGCATGAACTATAGAAGCCAACTCCAAATCGTGTACGGGGTAGTTCTTCTCATGAGGCTTCAACTGACAAGAAGCATATGCAATAACTCTACCCTCCTGCATCAACACACATCTGATCCCAACTCTCGAAGCATCACAATACAAGGTGTAAGAACCTGAAGCTGATGGCAAAACCAACACTGGAGCTGTCATCAAAGCTATGTTAAGCTTTTGAAAGCTCACCTCGCACTCGTCTGACCATACAAATGGTGCACCCTTCTGCGTCAATTTGGTCAAGGGCGAAGCAATAGATGAAAAACCCTGGACGAACCGGTGATAATATCTTGCCAGACCGAGGAAACTCTGAATCTCCGTGGATGAGGACAGTCTAGGCCAAGTTTGCATCGCCTCTATCTTCTTTGGATCAACCTGAATACCATCACTGGACACCACGTGCCCCAGAAAAGCCACACAACCAAGCCAGAACTCACACTTGGAGAACTTTGCATAAAGATTCTCCTCCCTCAATCTCTGTAATACCACTATCAAATGCTGAGCATGCTACTCCTGGCTACGCGAGTATACTAGGATATCATCAATAAAAACGATAACAAATGAATCTAGATACGGCGAAAATACACTGTTCATCAGATGCATGAATGCGGATGGGGCATTAGTCAGCCCAAAAGACATAACTAGAAACTCATAATGCCCATATCTAGTCCTGAAGGCAGTCTTCATAATATCCGAATCCCTAATCTTCAGCTGATGATAGCCTGAACGGAGATCAATCTTAGAGAATACCCTAGGCCCCTGTAGGTGGTCAAACAAATCATCAATACGCAGTAGTGGATACTTGTTCTTTACTGTCACCTTGTTCAACTGCCTGTAGTCAATGCACATTCTCATCGTGCCATCCCTCTTCTTCACAAATAGGATCGGTGCAACCCATGGTGACACATTAGGACGGATAAACCCCTTATCTAGGAGTTCCTGAAGTTGATCCTTTAGTTCCTTCTACTTCGCTGGTGCCATACGATATGGAGGAACGGAAATGGGCTGAGTGCCCAGCACAAAATCAATACCAAAATCAATTTCCCTGTTCGGTGGCATGCCCGGCAGGTCTGCAGGAAACACATAAGGGAAGTCCCTCACAACGGGAATAGAATCAAGACTAGGAGTCTCAGCTCCAACATCCCTCACAAAAGCCAAATACGATAGACAACCTTTCCCAACCATCCGCTGGGCCTTTAGGAAAGAAATTACCCTGCTAGGAACATAGTCAGTCATACCACGCCACTCAATCCCCAGAACACCCGGAATAGCCAACGTAACTGTCTTGGCATGACAGTCAAGAATAGTATGGTACGGAGATAGCCAGTCCATACCTAGAATAATATCAAAATCTACCATGCCCAACAACAACAAGTCAACTGGGGTCTCTAGACCCCCAATAGTCACCAGACAAGATCGATATACATGATCTACGATAATAGTATCACCCACTGGGGTAGATACATGAACATGCAAGGCAAGACACCCTCGGGTAGTCCCCAGGTGATGAGCAAAATAAGAAGATACATAGGAATAGGTAGATCCGAGATCAAACAAAACAGAGACATCCTTGTGGCAGACTAAGATAATACCTGTGATAACAACATCTGATGCAATGGCGTACCTCCTGTCTGGGAGAGCATAGAACCGAGCCTGACTGCCACCAGGTCAGTCTCCACCCCTAGGGCGGCCCCTAGCTGCCTGGACCCCACCCCTACCTGACTGGGAAGGTGCTGTAGTAGATGGAGCAGAAGAGGAGGGCTGAGAGACCGACCACCACGAAGTCGAGGACACTATCTCCTCATGTGACCAAACTCAGCGCACTATTAGCAACTACCCGGTGCTGGAGAAGGGGATTGAAGGGAACCCCTCGCTGCAGATGAACCCTGGGCTGAAGAGGCAGGAGTAGAGCTATGAGCTGGAAGGGCACTAAGTGAAGACTGGCCCTGCTGAAACCCCTGAGGACCACGACATGAAGAAGCCCCACTGTACTCTGGACGACCTGACTGAGGAGGCCTGAAGGAACGACCTCTGCCACGCTGGAACTGGCCCCTAGACGGAGCACCACTAAAGCTACCTGAACCACGAGGCCTCTTGGCCTCCCTCTCCTCACGCTCCCGACGGTGAGCCGTCTCAATCTCTCGAGCCATGTCGACTACCTCCTCGACGAAGCACTCATAACCTTCTCTCTGGTCATCAAAATGTGTAGTGGATAGTTGAGGCTATCCACGAACCTCCTAATCCTCTCCAGATCAGTCGGGATCATCCAAGTAGCATGCTGAGCAAACTGCGTAAACCTCATCTCGTGCTGGGTCACAGACATGTCCCCCTAAATCAACCACTCGAACTGACAACGCAGCTCCTCTCTACGAGACTACAGTACATACTTCTCCAGAAAGAGAGTGGAGAACTACTGACATGTAAGGGGCACTGCTCCAACAGGCCTACACCTCTCAAACTCCTCCCACCATGTAAATGCAGGCCCTGAGAACTGGAAGGTAGTAAAAGCCACACCACTCGACTCTAAGATCCCTGCGGTGCGAAGCATACGCTGGCACTTATCCAGAAAGCCCTAGGAATCCTCGCCCTCAGTACCACTGAACGTCGGAGGCTGAAGCCTGCCAAATCTCTCAAGACGACGCTGCTCATCATCTGGCATAGCTGGAACCGCATAGGCTGGAGCTGGTGCAACTGGTGCGGCTTGTGCTGCTGGTGTAACCGGCTGAGCTGGAACCTTTCCCGATGTTTGCAATCCCTGAACAATCTGCTCAGGTGTGCGAGTAGCGGGGGTCTGATGACCACCCCCGGTCTGTGAGGTAGCTGCTGTAGTAATGGTTGAGACTGCCTAAGCCAGGCCAGTGCAGATGGATAGTATCTGAGCTAAAGCCTCCTGGAGACCAGGAATCACAATGGGCACTGCCAATGCCTGGACAGGTGCTGCTGGAGCATCTACAACTGGAGGTTGGTCCGGAACCAGGGCAGTTGGCGGATCTGCAGGTGCTGCCCTCGCTGGTCTGCCTCGACCACGACCACGACCGCGCCCATGGCCTCTAGTGGGTGGTAATGGTGGTCGTCCGCCACGTCCGGTATCACGGGTTCTTGCCATCTACGAAAAAATAGGATACAGAAGTTTAGTTCTTGGATCAAAAAAGCTGCACGACAAGAGTTTCAAGAATATGAAGTGTTTCCTAAAGGTTCTGCAGCCTCTCGAGGATAAATACAGACATCTCCATACCGATCCGCGAGACTCTACTAAACCGGCTCATGACTCGTGAGGCCTTGTAACCTAGGCTCTGATACCAACTTGTCACGACCCCGATTCCGGTCGTGATGGCACCCAACACAATTGCTAGGCAAGCCCGATCATTTGAACACTCTCAACCCAAATACGAAATCTCATTACCAGTTAATTGAGTCAATTTAGCAGTTAACAAGATTAATAATCCGATAGTAAATAGAAACAATGTGGAAACCATTTAGATCTAGGGTCATGAGTCTAGAGCCTTTAATACAACTGAGTAGCAAAATCGAAACATAAAAGGAGTCTTGGATACGAAATCAAAAGAGATAGGGGGAGGAGTCGGGTCCTGCGGACGCCAGACAGCTACCTCGACAACTCCTGAGATAATTTGGAGAGCAACAATAACTCTACTAAGTCTCCGGAACACCTGTATTTGCACACATGGTGCAGGGAGTAAAGTGAGTACTCCAACTCAGTGAGTAATAGGCATATATAATGACTGAAGAAAAGAATTCACGAAATACCACAATGTAAAGCTATAACCAGCAATTCAAAAAAATTAACGATGAAATAGCAACAACACAATGATAGGTAGATCAGATAAATATCAATGCATGAATGCAATGCAATGCACATGACCATTGCGGCGTGTATCCCGATCTATTTGGGTACCCGCGCTCACTGTGGGGGTTCAGACTCAGGAGTGGCTGCTACAGCCCAAGCGCAATATCATCATAACATCACTGTGGCGTGCACCCCGATCCATACTCAGTCTAGAATATTCAAGTGAGCCACTAGGGCGATGTCAAGTAATAGCTTTCAGCTCCAAACGTCAGAAAATGTAGTTTAAGTTTTAAAATCGTAGAAGTATGACTGGACATTTCAGAACAGTGTTTAACTCAGGACTAAATCATTTAACATGCTAAGTATCATGGAAACAGTGATAATAATCCCTAAATGATTCACGTAATCGGCACAAAGCCCAAATATATCCATAAAATCCAAGTAGGATGATTACCAATCAATCTCTAGTCAAGAACACAGTATGAACATCACTCGGGACAGACTAAGTTGCGGCCCCCAAGCACAAACGACCCCGCACTCATCATAGAGTACGTGTCTTGCCTCAATATAGCGTCACAATGCGATATACCGATGTTTCAAACCCTCAGGTCATCATCTACATCTATTACTCACCTCAAGCCTGCCACAAGTCTAGCTCGCTATGCCTTTGCCTCTCGAATCAACCTCCTCGCATGCCGAATCTGATCAAAACCACAAGGAATACATTACTATAGCTCAAAGAAACATAACCCAATCGAAAAGACTCGAAAACCACCAAAAATCACGAAGTCAGCAAAACCCGAGCCCCGGGCCCACTTCTCGAAAAATTACAAAATTTACATCACCGGAAACCTCATCTCGCCACGAGTCCATACATACCAAATTTACCAAAATCGGAGCTCAAATGCCCTTTCAAATCCCAGATTTTCATTTCAAAACCCAAGCCCTAGTTCTTCCAATTTTTACCCAAATTTCCAAGAATTAAAGGTTGATTCTTCAATAAACTAGCGTTTCTAGGTCAAGAGACTTACCTCCAATCAATTCCCGTCAAAATCCTCTTCAATTTCTACCAAAAAGCTCTTAAGGTGGTCAACAATGGAGGAAATAATGAATGGGGTCGCAGATGAAATAATATAAAAACCCCTTTGAACGCCCAGATTTAACCCTCCGCAAACACGGTCAACACCCCCGCATTCGCGATGAACAAATTCCATTGACCACAAATTACCTCTACGCGAACACGACTCCAGCCCGGCGAACGCGATGCTCCAGCTCTTCCTCTTAAGCGAACGCGTTCAGCCAATCGCGATCGCAATGCTTCAGTCCTTCACCTTATGCGAACGCGAAGCATCCCTTGCGAACGCAATGGTCTGCAAAACTCCTCATCGCGAACGTGTTCCTAAGGCTGCAAACGCAAAGGTCTGCAACAGCTGGGCAAAAATCTGTAATAACTTCCAAGTTCAAAACTTCCGTTAAGCTATCCGAAATTACCCCGAGGCCCCCGGGACCTCAACCAAAAGCACCAACATATCCCAAAACATCATACGAACTTGTTCCAATCATCAAAACACGTCAAACAACACTAAAATCATCAATTCACATCGGATTCAAGCCTAAGTTTCTTCAAAACTTTCGAAACACGCATTCGATCAAAAACCCAACCAGAACACCTCCAAATGACATGAAAATTTACCCGCACATCCAAAATCACCTAACGGAGCTATTTCAACTCTCATAATTCCATTATGACCCTCGGATCAAAATCTCACCTATCAACCGGAATTTGCCAAAATTCTAACTTCGCCAATTCAAGCCTAATTCTACATCGGACCTCCAAAATCACTTCCGACAACGCTCCTAAGTCACAAATCACCTCCCGAAACTAACCGAATCACCAAAATTCACATCCGAGCCCTCTAATTATAAGTCAACATACGGTTGAGTTTTCCAATATAGGCCTTCCTTAAAGAGACTAAGTGTCTCATTTCCTATCCAAACCAATCCAATTCAACTCTAACTCACCCGATGCCAATAATGAAACATGAAGAAGCAATAATTGGGTAAAACGGGGGTTGTAATACATGAGACGGGCCGGGTCATTACAGCTGCACGCCACAGCAGTATATACATATACATGTATGGATGGACTGCACGCCGCAGTAGTATATTATATGGATCGGACTACACACCGCAGTGATATATATATATATATATATATATATATATATATATATATATGGATCGGACTGCACGCCGCAGTATTATAGCGCTTGGGCTGTAGGAGCCCCTCCGGAGTCTGCACACCCCCAGTGAGCGCATCCGACTATTATTATTAGATCGGACCGCACGCCGCAACAATACGTACTATTATTGGATCGGGCTGCATGCCGCAGCAGTATACATATATATATGGATCGGGCTCCATGCCGCAGTAGTATACTATACGGATCGGGCTGCACGCCGCAGCAGTGTAAGTAAATTACCGAACTTTGAGAGGAGTAAGTTAGTAGTGTACTGGTTGAGGGATATTCACCTGTTTTTCCTCACTTAGTTGTTGTTTACTACATTTACTATTTGATATAGAACTATGTAGTGTTTTTACGAGTTTTCTTATCTTCAGTTGTTATTTATTTCTATTACTCACTGAGTCGGAGTACTCACTTTACTCCTTGCACCATGTGTGCAGATACAGGTATCCTGGAGGCTTAGTAGAGTTGTTTGCTGCTCTCCAGATTGTCACCGGAGTCATCGAGGTAGCTGCATGGCTCCGCAGGACCCGATTTCTCCCCTTATCCCTTTTTTGGTTTTCCGCATCCCGGACTCACATATGTATAGATTTGCTACTTAGTTGTATGTAGAGGATCTAGACTCGTGACACCAGATCTTTTGGGAGTTGTTTTGGCATTGTTATGGTTTTCCGCACTACTTTTATCTATTTTGACAGACTAAAATCATGTTTTACTGATGACTTAACTCTATTAATTGGTAATGAGTTTAGTATTTGGGTTGAGAGTGTTGAAATGGTCGGGCTTGCCTAGCATTGTGTTGGGCGCCATCACGACCGAGATTGGGTTCGTGACAAGTAGCCTTATGCAATGCAGGAAATGCAGATGGAGACAGAGCTTAGTCTTGGAAGGCAGAATAGTAGCCTTATGCAATGCATGAATACAGATGGAGGTAGAGCTTAACCCAGAAGGCAGAATAGTAGCCTTATGCAATGCAGGAAATGCAGATAGAGGTAGAGCTTAACCTCAAAAGGCAAAGTAGTAGCCTTATGCAAGGGATAAAAGGCGAATAGTGATAAAAATTCTTAGCTGACAGCTGGTAGCTGATTGTGATATTGCAGCTACTGGGGATATTGTATGCGGATAGCGGTTGTGAAGCGATAATTCCGAGAGTTGTATTCCTGAATAGTATGAGTGTATAATATATAAATTTGCGACTTGGGTGCCTACATCCAAAGAAAAATTGTGAGTTTTTTAAAGGGGAAAGGTTAGTTCTATGTCCCTGCTGACTTTGCTTGACCTGCTCAACTCTGATTTGGTGATATTGTGGGTATCCCTGGGGTAGTGTTGCTAAACAAAACAATTCTGGTGACAGACATGTATGATTTAGTAGAAATATAACGTAAATACATAATTAAGAATACTTTTCTTTAGATGAACCAACAACTGAGACGCGGTACAAGACACCGCAACCTCTCTTGCTTTAGAACTTTGAGGGTCCCTCTTAAAATTCTGCCCCAGTTTGCTGGATCGACACTTCTGACGGCTGCTTGCGATGATCGGCTGAAATTACTTCGGAATTTTGAGGGTCCTCCTCAAAATTCTGCCCCAGCTTCCAATTGCAGGGGGAAATGAAAATTTTATTGAATTATGACCGAACCCATAAGGCTGCCTACATATCCCCTCTTAAATGGGAATCAGGTGAGACATAGTTTAAATTACATAAGGAAATCATAAATGGTTATGCATATTATCGCTTGACTGAATCTAAGTTGATTGGTTTTGGCCAAACTTCTCCGTCCATTTCTGCAAGTATAAGGGCTCCTCCTGTTAGAACCTAGTGAACCATATATGGGCCTTGCCAATTGGGAGAGAAATTCCCTTTGGCTTCATCTTGATATGGAAAAATCTTCTTTAACACCAGCTGCCCCGGTGTGAAGCGTCTTGGTTTGACTCTCTTGTTGAAAGCTCTGGACATTCTGTTATGATAAAGCTGACCATGGTAAACTGCATTCATTCTCTTTCCATCTATAAGAGCCAACTGCTCGTAATGACATTTTACCCACTTTGCATCGTCAAGTTCTGTTTCCTGTATGATCGCTTCAGTACCGTAAACCAGCATGTAGGGGGTTACCCCGGTTGATGTGTGGACTGTGGTGCGGTACCCCAATAAAGCAAATGATAACTTCTCATGCCACTGTTTATGCTTCTCTGTCATTTTCCTCAGTATCTTCTTGATATTCTTGTTGGCGGCTTGTACGTCTCCATTCATCTAAGTTCTATAGGCTATAAAATTCTTGTGTTTGATCTTGAAGGTTTCACACATGGCTTTCATCAAATAACTATTGAGGTTGGAGCCGTTATCAGTAATGATTGACTCTGGAATTCTGAATCGACAAACGATATGGTCGCGGACAAAGTCTGCCACAACTTTCTTGGTCACTGCTTTATAAAATGTTGCTTCAACCCATTTGGTGAAATAGTCAGTTGCTACTAGGATAAACCTGTGCCCATTTGATGCGGCAGGTTCGATTGGTCCGATAACATCCATCCCCCATGCGGTGAACGTCCATGGCGAGCTTGTTGCATTAAGCTCATTTGGAGGCATCTTTATTATGTTGGCATGTATCTGACAGCGGTGGCATTTGCGGACATACTGGATGCAGTCCGTCAACATAGTGATCCAAAAATAACCTGCCCGAAGTATCTTGTTGGCTAAGACAAAACCATTCATATGTGGTCCACAGGTCCCGACATGAATTTCCTCTAGCAGTTTAGATGCTTCCTTTGCATCGACACACCTTAGTAATCCCAAATCTGGAGTCCTACTATACAAGATTCCTTCGCTGTGAAAGAAATTATTGGACAATCTTTGAAGCGTGCACTTCTGAGTAGTATTTGCAAGCTCTGGGTATTCTCCTTATGCCAAATATTCCTTGATGTCATGAAACCAAGGCTTTCCGTCTGCTTCTTCTTCGACATGAGCACAGTAAGCTGGCTGATTGTAGATCTTCACGGGAATAGGATCAATGAAATTCTTATCAGGATGTTATATCATAGAGACTAGGGTAGCCAATGCATCAGCGAACTCATTCTGGACTCTGGGAACATGTTAGAATTTCTTCTTTATGCACCTCTTTTTGTCAACTCCTGTACATGATGCAGGTATGGGAGTATCTTGGAGTTTTTGGTTGCCCATTCTTCTCAGAACTGATGTATAAGTAAGTCTTAATCTCCAATCACTAGCAACTCTTGGACGTTCATGTCAATGGCCATCTTGAGCCCTAAGATGCAGGCTTCGTACTCGGACATATTGTTAGTGTAGGGGAACCTAATCTTGGTGGATACCGGATAATGCTAGCCGGTTTCTGACACTAAGACTGCTCCTATGCCAACTCCTTTGAAATTTGCTGCTCCATCAAAAACATCCTCCAACCATCATAGGATTCTGCAATGTCTTCTCCTAGAAATGATACCTCCTCGTCAGGAAAATACATCTTTAGGGGTTCGTATTCTCCGTCCACAGGATTTTTTGCAAGGAGATCTGCTAGTGCTTGCCCCTTGATTGCCTTCTGAGTCACGTAGACAATGTCAAATTCACTCAACAGGATTTTCCACTTGGCTAGCTTGCCAGTGGGCATGGGCTTAAGGAAGATGTACTTCAAAGGATCCATCCTTGATATGAGATACGTAGTATAAGCATAGAAATAGTGCCTCAACTTCTGAGCTACCCAAGTCAGAGCACAACAGATGCATTCCAACAGAGAATACCGGGCCTCTTATAGGGTTAACTCTTACTGAGATAATAGATGGCCTGCTCCTTCCTCCCTATTTCATCATGTTGCCCCATAACATATCCGAATGCTCTATCCAATACTGCAATATAGAGTATTAGGGGTCTACCTGGCTCGGGCGGGACCAAAACTGGCGGTGTTGACAAGTACTCCTTGATTCTATCGAAGGCCTTTTGGCAATCATCGATCCATTTGGTAGCGACATCATTCTTTAACATCTTAAAGATTGGCTCACAGATGACAGTAAATTGTTCTATGAACCGACTGATGTAGTTAAGTCTCCCCAAGAAACTCATTACTTCTTTCTTATTCTTTGGCGGTGGCAATTCTTGAATAGCTTTTACCTTTGATGGATCCAATTCTATCCCTCGGCGACTCACAATGAATCCAAGCAATTTTCCAGATGGATCCCCAAATGCACATTTTGCGGGATTCAACTTCAAGTTGTACCTTCTCAGTCTATTAAAGAATTTCCTCAAATCTTCCATATGATCAACGACTTTCTTGGACTTGATGATGAAGTCCTCTATATACACTTTGATATCCTTGTGTATCATGTCATGGAAAATGGTGGTCATGTCCCTCATGTAGGTGGCCCCTGCATTCTTTGACCCAAACTGCATCATTTTGTAGCAATACATCCCCCACGACGTAATGAAAGCTGTTTTCTCAGCATCTTCTTCATCCATCCATATCTGATGGTACCAAACAAAACAATCAATAAATGACTGTATCTCATGCTTGGCGTAGTTGTCAATCAAGATGTGTATATTCGGTAAGGGGAAGTCATCTTTTGGACTGGCCCGATTGAGATCCCGGTAGTCGACACAGACTCTAACCTTCCTATCCTTCTTCAGTACTGGCAAAATGTTGGCTAACCATGTCGGATACTCTACTACCCTGAGAACCTTATCTTTGACCTGCTTAGTGACCTCTTTCTTGATTTTCAAACTCATATCTGGCTTGAATTTTCTGAGCTACTATTTTACTGGCGGGCAGGCCGGATCAGTCGGCAATTTGTGAGCCACAATGGATGTGCTCGGACCAGTTATGTCATCGTACGACTAGGCAAATATGTCCTTATAATCTCTTAGAAACTCAGCATATTCTTTCTTTTCTGACAGTGACAAATGAATGTTGATTCGTGTTTCTTTGACATTTTTTGCATCTCCCAATTTAACATTCTCAGTTTCATCCAAGTTGGACTTGGGCCTATTTTCAAAATTCTCGACTTCCTTAACAATATATCATCTTCCTCTGAATCTATGTACATTTGTTGCGTTGTCTCATTGCATGTCACAGTCATCGATTCATCAAGATAAGTAATAGTAATACTGTATAAGTAAAGTAATGATAGAAAATAATAAGAGTAAGATTTATAAGAAAACTGAAGTGCTTTTGATAAATTCCATAAATGTTTTTAACACTGGAGCTCTTTCTTGCAAAAACAAAAATGCGAAAGGAAAGTAAACTAGTAAAATAAAATAGTGCATGGTGCTTGTTCAGCCTTACTTCCCCGAGGCACCCGGGCTCTGGTGGTTCTGACGATCCAGTTGTTGAGGCGTGCTTCTCTGCTTACAGCCTGTATGGAAGGGCCTTCCTCCCCCTCCTCCTCAAAAATGGCACATCAGTCCATATCATCGTCTTCTAGGAACAAATTCCTTATTGCTGCTAGGGCTTCTTCTTCTTCTGACCCATAGATGACCTCGGCTGGTTGGAAGTTCTTCTCCAAACAGGGTATCAGCTATTCCAACGGATAGTAAGGACCACGTCAAGGTGGCGACCATTCATTGAATTCTTTCCAGGTATATTCATATCCCAATCCGAAGGTGGTGCCACATTTCTTAAGCTTGATGGGCTTAGCGATTCCTTGGAGATTCTTGCCAAGCCCCTTTCTAGGTTCATACCCATTCCAGTTCAATATGCTTTCAATTTTGTTGTCCCACCACTTATCCTTATCGACGATGTTGACTCGTTCGATATGGTGGTAAGTTTCCTCGCCTATCCTTCTTCTTCCTCTAATTGCTAGGATGGTCTGGCGACTATATATAGGATTGCTACCATCGCCATGAATGATTACCTCCTGGTGATTCCACTCAAACTTTACTTCCTGATGTAATGTCGATGCCACAACCCTAGCGACATGAATACATGGTCATCCAACAATAGATTGTAAGATACTGGCACGTCTATCACTTAAAAATAAACATCAAACCTAGTAGGCCCCATTTGCAAACACAAGCTAATTTCCCCAATAGTAGACCTTTGAGACCCATCGAAAGCCTTAACGTTGATGGCCCCCTCCTTGATTTCATATAGCCCTTTCCCCAATGTCCTGAGTGTCACAAGCGGATAGATGTTTATACTGGACCCCCCATCGACCAGGATCTGGGTGATAAAATAATCTTCGCACTGCAGGGTGATGTGCAATGCCTTGTTGTGACTCAATCCCTTCGGTGGCAGCTCATCTTCGTGGAAAGTGATTTTGTTGCTCTCCATTACCTGACCTACCATGTTTCCCATTTCTCCTCTGGTGATGTTTCTCGGAACATATGCCACACTCATCACTCTTAACAAGGCATTCTTGTGTGCATCAGAACTTTGTAGCAAAGTAAGGATAGAAATTTGGGCCAGTGTTTTGTTCATCTAATCAATGACTGAGTATTCCTTCTCTTGTATCTTTCTCCAGAGATCATCGGGCTCGGTTTCAGTGATGGCTTGTCGATCGAATGTCTTTTTACTCGACTCAGCCAGGTGTTCTGGGGGTATAAACCCTACCGGTTCTTGTCATACCTGTGCTGCAACTACTTCCCCAAACTTGGCTTTCCCCTTCCTTCTTGCCTCGATTGTGTAGTCCCATGGTATGGTTTTTACGTGGAATGGTGTTATAGTTGTCATTGATACCGGAATGGGCACCCTTGCTTTGGAAGGTAATACATCAACTTCAAATGGTACAAGCGCCTTTGAGGGACCCAAACTCGACCTTAATTGGTGTTGGCGTCTTTGCAGAGGCTGGTGTTTCAAACTCAAATGGTATGGACATGTTTATCTAGGCATCTTCAGAAGGCTGAATCTGGACTACAATCGGATTAAGGGTGACTATTGGTTTCTTTGGATCGTCACCTTCTGTGATCAAACCGATTGATCCTTTGGGATCCCAATCATCCTTTATTTCAATCATATGAACACCTCCACACTTGTGGTTTGGTAGAGGGTTATTGCAGACATTCGGGGCTGGCTCACCACGATGATCTTGTTATCAATCAAAGACTGGATCTTATCCTTCAGGGAGCGACATTCATCGATGGTGTGCCCTTTCATTCTAGAATGGTATGCACAGGTTTTATTTGGGTTGGTCCATTGGGAAGGGTTTTCAAGGGTTATAACAGGGATAAGGGTGACATAACCAGAAGCTTCGAGTCTTTCATACAACTAGTCAATTGGTTCAGCAATGGTGGTATACTATTTGGGAGGTCTGCGGTCAAAATTTGGTCGGGGTCTAGGAAAGTTTTAGCGAGAGGGAGGTGATTGATAGTGGGATTGTTGAGTCTGGTAGGATTGGTAGACGTGTTCAGGCTCGGAGTATCTGGGTGAAGCAGGCTGGTATGTAGGAGGTGGAGGCGATTGATAGGTAGGCGGTGGGGTTTGGTAGGAAGCTGTGGATGTTTGGAAATTTGGAGTGGGCTGATATGTAAGTGGAGGTATTGGGTAAGTTTGGTATTTGACAGATGATTTGGTTCTTTGTGCAACCATTATAGCACCTATGTCCCTCTTCTTGGACATACCACCAAACTGCAGAGTCTTGTTAGTGGCTTGCAAAGCTTCAAAGTCTATAACCATACCACTCTTGATACCTTCCTCAATCCTTTCTCCTAGCTTGATGATGTCAGAAAATTTGTGGTTTTCGATCAACATCAGTCTTTCATAGTATTGCGAATCCTGAGCCCGGATGAAGAACTTGTTCATTTGTTCCTCCCCTAAAGCAGGTCAGACCTTAGCAACCTCTGATCTCCAATGAGTGACATACTCGCAGAATGTTTCTGTGGGTTTCTTCTTTAAACTCTGAATGTAAAACACATCCGGTGCATTTTCCATATTGAACCTGAATCTGTCCATGAAATTGGACGCCAGTACATACCTAGTTCAACCACTTCTTTGGGTCTTGGCTAATGTACCAGGATAGAGAATCTCCTTTCAGGCTCTTCATAAAAAGTTTCATGCAGATCTTCTCATATTTTCCTACTCTGACAAGCTTGTCGCAGTATGTCCCCAAGTGAACCCTGGGATCCCCTGTACCATCAAACATTTTGAACTTGGGAGGTTTGTACCCCTCGAGCAGTTCGACATCGGGATGTATGCATAGATCATCATAGTTTAGCCCCTCAATTCTCTTACTTCCTTCAACGCCTTAAATTCTGGTGGTCAACTTCTTAAGCTCTTCAGCCAAATTTCTGATGAGCAAGTCCTTATCATCGGACTCGGGTGTGCTTGAGCTGGGCTGGGTAGAGTGTGGCACAGTCTCCATGTTGATGGGTGTATTGTGTTGGGTGTGGCAGTGGTCATTTGTCGAGTTCAACGATTCTGGGATGAGCAGTAGAGTGTTGTTAGGAGTGTGGAAAGTATTGCAGTGGTGGTGAGGAGCGGGTTGCTTTGGGATGTTTTGTGGAGGTATGGGATTCTGAGTATTCAGGAAGGTAACTTCTGGAGTGGTGAGGGAAAACGACAGACTTGCCAAATTCTGGACTTGATCAACCTCTTCTTAGAATTTCAGTAGTTTTTGTTCTATCTGAGAGGCATTTTCCTTGGGGACCATAGCACCACGAGTGACCTCTACCCGTTCAGCTCAGTTGTTTGAATCTTCCATTTTTCTTTTGCTTTTGTTCCTGACAAGACTGGGAGGAGGAGTAGGTGGAGGGCCCCTGGATCTTGTAAAGTACGCTGATATTGCCAGAGTTCACGAACTAACCTTTGGGGAGGGGAATAAACAAAAAGTAAAACAAAAGGTGACAAGTCAGTAAGGATTATAAGAAAAGATGTTGCAATATTTAAACACGTAGTGCATGAAATATAAAGCATGTCCTAGTGTTGGGGACCTCGTTATGCCCGAGGTAGGCCTAGCAACAAGTTAATTTGGAGAACTTAGAATGCTAAATACCTCATTTTATTGATAAAAAGGTAGACGAATCCCAAAATGACACTAAATAACAAGAAATAAAATGTCACTAGTTGCCATAAGCCTTATTACATTTTTCGAAGCAAAAAAGGAAAAAAAAAACTCCTATCTATTTGGTCCCAGAAGGACCTTCCCCAGACTCAGAAATCACTTGAACAACTCTCCCAGCTCGCGCAATCTTAGCAGCAGGTAAGCTCTGGCCAAATGTCCTCCTTCATTTCCTTCAGCAACTCGGCAGTCTTCGACCCTCTTCAGATCAGTCATTTGTTGGCTTTGATAGCCATATTGTTCCATTCTTCAATTAGTTTTTGATTGGCTTCTTGTATTTCACGGTGCTCATTTTCACATTCTCGCATCCTCTTGCGTAGTTGGTTGTACTTTACTTGTGCTTCAGCCTTTTCATCGATGATTCTGTGACCTCGAACAAACCCAGGTTGACCCAAACCAATATGATTGTCCTCCAGCTAACCTGAATAGTGTGGGGTACAACCAGTAAGGTATCGATCTAGTTTGATGGTTTCCTGTCCTAAGACAATTTTGCAGTGCCACATATGCTGAGCCTTGCACCTGTACGGACTATCGTCATTCTGGAAGTCAGCCCGGAAGTGACTCATCTTGTCGACCCTTGGTATAACCTGATTCCTACCAACATGTCTCATAACTCAGAGATGGACATAAGGGTAGGTCCCCTTCAAACCGATCAATATCAGAAATGGCGCATCGCTAGATCGAACGATGAATTCTTCAGTAGGGAACCACTCGAACATCCATTGCACTTGGTCCTCAGTCAGATTATCAAAGAGTTTGACCCATTCTCTAGCATTCTCTGGTTGAGCGAACATGTTGGGCATGTAAATCATTCACTTCGAGTGATGAAAGGAGATATGATCGTCCCAGTCCCTACGATAGATTTCCTGTCGGTACTCAACCCTTTGGAGATGTTCCTTGAGCCACAATTGAAGTAGCAGATTACAGCCCTCAAAATGTTTGGTTCCCCATTGACACCTTTCTAGGGCTCGGTATATTTACCCAATGATCATTGGCACGAGACTGAATGGTTGTCCGTTAATTCCTTCCATTAGAGTTTTGGTGACCATAGCTAGCCTGGTGTAGATTCTTGCTTTCTTCATTGGAAACACTATCATCCCTAAGAAATAGAACATGAAGACAAAGACCCTTCGATGGATATGCCCCAACGATGTAAGGGCGAAATCGTCCGGATAAGTACGGTAAGATTTGATGTGACTGTACCTTTCGTACAAATAGTCAAAGAGAATGTACCACTCCTTCAAACATGTCAAGTTAGGATTCTTCTTTAGACCCATCATTTTGAGAAAACCTCTACCCTTGCGGTTTTCTGGCATCAACAAACCCGGAGTTTCCTACAGTATTCCAGCCAGTCCTCCTATTTCCTCAAGCGAATGTGTCATCTCAATGTCTCTAAAGCGGAATACTGACCTATCACAATCTTAGAATAGAGTGTCAGCTTCTATGATTTTGTTGTCGGGTTGAATTTCTAGGAGAGAAGGTAGGTTTCCTAGATACTTCCTAACAAGAGCCTGATCGATGGAATAAAGATCTCCCCACCAGTTTAGCAATTTGGGGTGGATATTGGTGACTATACCGAATCTGGGGACTTCGTGCCTCATTTTCTACACGACAAAAGGTAAGGCCCTTACCCCCACCAGACTCGACTATTTAATATCAACAATTAGCATAATAAGCATTTAGTCCTCCAAATAAATGCACAGAACGTGATAAGGTTTGTTTGGGTTTCAGGGAAACCCAGTGCACTTTGGACAAGACTATCTTAAAGAGTCATTATGCAAACAACATAACTCACTCGTCTAGGTTCGACCATGATGCATGCATAATTTAAAGAGAAATGGTTTCTATGGGGTTTTATACCGGTACCCTTGAGCGAACAACTCAAGAGGGAAAGGCATGGAACTGTCGACGACACCGCCGATCGACTAGTTTTACCGCAAATATGCCTTTGCCGGATTTAGAGGATGATAGTATCGGAAGGGCGCAACCACTCATTATAAGCGTTGCTATGGTATTTTGTTTGGAACGAGTGGAATGTGATGTTGAATATGCAGTTACAATAATTAACAAGTTATCACATATTTGCACGTTCATAAAGTAATAATTACAACAGTTTCTCATAATTTACAGCAACATTAAAGGAAAGCGATAAAGGAAGGCATAAAGAGAAATAAAGAAAAGAAACAAAGAGACAAATTAGTTTCGTAGTAGAAGAAGGAATAAATACTTAAAGACATTTAAATAAGTAAAGACATATAAATAAGCATAAAGTCACAAATAACATGAAATGGTAAAAGCCTTAAAGAAATCCCCAGCAGAGTCGCCATGCTGTCGATGCCCTTTTTTTCTCACAAAATCGGGTTTATGACATTTAGGCGGATAACTCGTTTCCTTTTGGGAATTGGGTTGGAATTGAAGAGTCGCCGCCTAATGATTAAGTGCATTATGACACTAAGAAGAATTTTGATTTAGAAAACTAGAGAATGGGTAAGGGCTTGAAATTATCTCGAGGGGAAGGTGTTAGGCACCCCTCGAGATCCACTAGTGTGGTTCCCGGCCATGCTATAATTGTGACTTTAAGTAAACAAGCAAGAATTACAAATACGGGGGGGCTTTCACATAATGTTTGCAAGCAATTGAAGTAAAAGAAGTTAAAAAAGCTGAAGTTTGGGAAGAAAGTGGTTTTGAAGTTCTAAAAATAAACAAGTAAAAGGAAGGGGTTTTCACATAATTGTTGCAAGCAATTAAAGTAAAAGAAGTTAAAGTAGCTGAAGGTTGAGAATTTTTTAAAATTCAAAAAATAAACAAGTAAGGGGAAGGAGGTCCTAGGTTTATAAATAATATAGATCACCCCACACAACACCCGGTAACCATTTATACACGTGGTGTTATCGCTTGGTCATCATATCCATATCTACCCTTTCCTATCCTGTTAAGGTATTAAACGCAGAATGCTCTTGTTCTCCTATTGCATGCTACTACCCGTCCCAAATCCTATCAGCCCCGGAGGCATTTGAGACTACTAGTCCTAAAGGGAAGTGAGATTTGGCTTTTGTGGTTTAAAAGGATAAAATTCTAAGGCGACAATTGAAACATGTAGAGAAGATATGGGGAAACACATAACAACTAAAGGCTCAAACATGCCTCCTCAACTTAAAGACAGATCGTTCAGCATGTCTTACACACACTAGTTATGGTCTTAATTAAACTTAAAGGAAACGGGAGGCAGACTGATTTATTACATATTTTAGATAAGAAACCTGAATCAGACCTACCTGTTGGTTGGAATTTTAATGAAGTCTGATTCCATTAACTAATTCACCCTATGGCTTGCCTAGGCGAAACCTATAGACATGATATCTAACAATGCATGAGCGTACTAGTTTTTAAAGAAGGAGACTTGTTGGTTACACAAAAGTATAAGCTTTGTAGATATTAAACAATGATATTTACTGATTTTAGACTTATAGGCAAAATAGACAATTCAAATTTAGTTGATAGCTCCTATAGGCATGCTTTCTAGGTGCTAAATGATTTAAAATGTTTGCAATCAAAATAAAAGTACATAAATGCTATAGGCATGGTGTCTAGAATGTTGTTTGTTATTCAAACCTATAAATACATTAGCCTAGTGATACATGTATATGCGGAATTCAGGAAGTCCTATAGCCATGTTATCTATGTGGTATGCAGAAATATGGAAAACCTACAGACATGGTTTCTATATGTAATGTAGGAAGCTATAGACATGGTTTTATAAATGCAGAAATGTAGAAACTTATAGACATGGTTTCTATATGTAATGTAGGAAGCTATAGACATGGTTTTATAAATGCAGAAATGTAGAAACTTATAGACATGGTTTCTATATGAGAATGTAGAACCTATAAACAAGATTTCTATATGAAGTGGAGAACCTATAAATATGTTTTCTAGATAATACGGAAGTGCAGAAACTTATAATCATGGTTTCTATACGAAAATGCAAAACTTATGGACATGGTTTCTATATGAAATATGTAACCTATAAACATGATTTCTATATGAAAAATGTAGAACTGAAAGCAGGACATGATTGCTGAAACATATTAAATTCCTATGAACATGATATCTACCCCTTTCATGCATGATGTACCTTCCCTTTTTCACTAAAACCCCCAATAGTTATTACAAGATTATTACAACCCAGAATTGAGTAAGAAAAAGAAGTAAAATTACATCATAAAAACTAAAAATTTCCAACCACGGAGAGCCTGATTCAGTCTTCTGTCTAAAGCATGAAGTAAACCAACTCCAAAGATAAAATTTCCAAAGCCTTTCTCATTTTTGGGTGTGTCAGAGTTCCCAAGAGCCTCATGGACTCCGGGCAGTGCTTACACCCAAATTCATTATAGAATTGAATTACAGTGCAGTGTGGAAGGGCCAGCCCTCAAATGGCCAAGTTTAGAGGGAACTCAAGGTCTCAAAGCAAGGCTCATAGGAGGGGGGAAGAACTTAGAAGCTAGGAGAGAGTGTGATTCCAATAGAGGGGATTCTAGGGAAAGCCAAGACAGGCTGGTGGTCATACCCAGCAATTGAAGGTGCTGGCACACCCCAACCAGCCTGTTAGCCACATTGTTTGGGAGTTAGGACCCCTTAAAGGATCAAGTCTAGACATGAGCAACAATTTGGATGTTGCCATATTCTAAACTTTAACTCAAACACAGAGGGGAATATGGGTACAAGGATTCATAGAAGAATCAAGTGCAAAGAGAACAACATACATATTTAACACTAAGCATAGATAGCAAAGTAGACAGGATCGTGAAAGTTGCAAAATAAACACATTGGGATGAAGCTGAAAACTAAACTAGAACATACCAGTTTCAGAGAAACAAAAGAAGAAAGTAGTAGTCTTTTGAAGCCACAGTGCAAACAAATAGTCAGAATGCTATGATTAGAGAACTATGATACTTGAGTAGTGTAAAAGTGTTGAATGGATAGTGTGTGATTGAAAGTTGGTCGTATTAGCTGTATATAATGTGTTAAAGAAGGTCATGTATTTATAGTGTAGTAAGCAAGCAGAAATAGGTAAGAAAATAGTTTTAAAATCAATTTCACAAGGTGTCCCTTTTAATTAAGGGATTCTGATTTCAAACGGGCAAAAGTAATTAAGGAAAGAGACCAATCAAACATCTTTTCAAAACAGTACAAGAAGGGTAAATACATAGTGGTATATTTAAGGAAAAGTCTTGACAACACACGGTTTGTGCAAATAAGGAAAGGAAATCAATTAAACAGCCAGTAAATCCGAAGGTTTGAATTTGGTATGGATGAATCCAGTCAGAAAAGGCGGAGAAGGGTTTTACTTTAAAAAAATCAGTAACAATCAATTAAACCTAAAGGAAAGGATTCTGAATCAATCATAAGTTGGAAAACCTTTTCGAAAGAAATAATTCATTACACATATAAAACATACAACCATGCTCAAGCACGAAGAACTGTCATACCAATCAGTAGAAGAGTCTTGCATAGAAAAAGTTCCGAGTTGTAAACACAAAAGTTCAACTTAGTTCAAAGACTCAGAATGAGTCTAAAAGAGTTGAGGGTTCCAAAATAGAACCCTAGTCCAAACACAAGATCAAACTCGTCAAAACCCCCAAATTCTAGGGTTTCTAACTCGAATCAGATACAGAGATGAGGAGACAAATAACAAACATATAAAATAGCGAGTTTGAAACAACAAAGTGAAGAAACTTGTCACACCTCCTTTTTTACACACTACCCCGAAAGGTAGTATATAATGGAGTTTTTCCAATTCAAGTGACATTATTCGAAATGGGATTATTTGTTCAATTTTTGTTCAGAGTCGCCACTTGGGATGGGTTCGTTTTCTGGTGTCCCAAGTCACCGAGTTTATTTTAAATCCCAAATCGAGGAAGATTTCGACTTTCCTTTTGAAGTCTGCGAACTAGAAATTCTGAATAAGAAATTCTGTTAACCCGAGGGAAGGTGTTAGGCACCCCCGGATTTCGTGATTCTAGCATGGTCGTTTAAACTATTATAATTGGCCCATTATCTGATTTTAATACATGTTTTTAGCCTGTGGTATAATTTTAATTTATTAACCACTTTTTATTAATTTTAAAGAAGATTTAACGTTGTCTAAAACATGCCTTTGGACTGCGTCACATGAAATGCACCCGCAATCCGAAACACATTTTATTCAACGTTATTAAGATTTGGATTTGGGTCACATGAAATGCGCATCCGAATTTAGGAAGGTAATATTATTAAAATAACGCGCCTAAAGCAACTACGTGTTGTTAACTTTGCGAGGGTCATGGAAAGTTTCTAAATGGTACGCTTCGAATTCTAAGGATTTTAAGAGAAATAATTAAACGAGGGCCACAAATTTGAGATCTTATATGGCGCGGCACACCTCAATTCCATTTTAAAGGGGTATTCAAGCTAAAGCTCAGAGGGCCATAAATTACTTGTATTATCTAATATGGCTCACCTCCGATCTAGTTTTGAGATAGTCTAGCTTAATTAAAGAAAAAGCCCAAAGGACCTCAAGGGATGTTTTAAGTTAAAGTTAAACCCCAAAAACGGAATAAGTAACAAAAGTCCATTTCCTTTTAAGGCTGAGCCCCATAAAGTATTGCAGCTACAGACCCACGGCTTTGAATAATTTGGGCCAACCTCAATAGCAGGCCCAATTTGAAAACATTGAAGTTGAAAAGGATTGTGTCCTTGAAGGAAACAACATTTCACAAAAAAACTTATCACTGGTTTTAAACACAAACGCAAGGCTTCATTTTTGAAAATTAAACTATATGAAGCCTCAAATCTTTAAGCCTCAAACTTATTTTAAGCACTGCGATGGAATAGAACTCAACGAATCTGGAAAATTGTTCTCAAACTGCCAAAGAATCCAATTTAATAATGACTAGCTGCTGAAATACCAATTAACAGTAAAATAAAAACTAATTCAAATCGCCTGTCAGGCTTAAACATACTCACATGATACTCAAAACTTAAAGCTTAAACTAACACTTCAAACATGATAACAAACCTTTTTAAACCCTGAAAAATTCATACTATCCTACAATTAATCTTTCATAGTTTTCATGCTTCAGGAGTGACAAGAGTTCAATTATCACAGCATATCCCTAACAAAACTACTAAAGGGCAATACCAAACCTACATCTACAAAAAGCAGTGGAATCTATATAAGTCAGTAATCGAAAAGCCATTCAAACTGAATAAGTTGCTACTAACTCTACTCAATAGGATTTACATATTGTGCATATTAGATGTATAGAACTTAAGCAACCTTAGTATTCAGCATAACAAGCTAAGCTTTACATAAAGAAAGGATTCAAATAACAAGCTTAAAACATGAACAACATAAACGGCAGAACATCAAAACTCCAAACTTCCATTTTTCATTTCACTTTCAACTTGAGCATTAGATTACAGGTTTCAGGAGACATGTACCTGGATGTAGAAGAAACAAAAGGAAAAGGATAAGGAATCAGCAGCTACAGAGAAGCAATCAACAACAGTTTAAAACCAATTTCAAGCCCAGAAAGTGAGATCAAATAGTCCAGGAATTAGTTCCAAGCAAATAACACACCAGCCAAACATCAAACCAAGCTTAAATGACTCGACCTCAAACCATTTTGGAATCCAAATAATCAGAAAATTGATTCAGGAAGTGAAGATTTCAAATTGCAAAGCTGAAACTCTATGGAACAGTATTTTGTCAAAGATTTTTAGCCGTTTTGTTATTTGCAGAATTTTCCCTTCTAAAATCTGATTCAAGCTCTTGTTAGCAATGCCTTTATATGCAAGCTACTAGGGCAGTCTTAAGGGTTTAGTTTTTGCAATTGAGACCTTTTTGGAATTTTGATTTTTGCTTAGAAATCCCTAAACTGCTGACTTGTTGGCCAAGTAAAACCTATTTTTAGCTTCTAGGAAGCTTCCTCAGGTGGTTATGGAAAGATTCCTTAACTGAATTACCCAAATTACCCTTTGCACCCCTAAATTTTACCCTTAAAGCCAACTAGAATCTGGGCCAATTAATCCAAATCAATTAGTCTGAATATACCCAAATTAATTTCTTATTGGCCTCTTAATTTTCAGAGTCTTAATTGACAATGAACAGAAATTTCCAACTTTGAAAGACTGACCCAATTTCCTCAAAAGAAAAAGAAAACCGACAACCTTTTGAAATGAAACTAAGAACAAAAGAGAAAGGGAGATGAACCAATTAACAAAACCAATTAGGCTAAATTTGTTACTAAGCTAATCATGCAAAACACAATAAACAAAAGAAATTAACACATAACGAGGACACAAAGAGATGAGACAGAAAAAGAGACGAAAGGGAACTTAATCAAATATGCAGAAGACAAAAATGCAAGAAATAAATAGGAAAAAGAAAAAGCTAAAAGATATCTAAACTGGACGGGCCAAAACTTGAACAAACTTTGAGTGATCCTTTGATTTTTCGACCGAAGTAGACCTTAAACTTGTGTTTTCATGTGAAAACATATTAATAAGGTCCAGTACGGTCTAAAATTCTCAATAGGCCCGTTGAATTAGAAATTGTGGAATTAGGGCTTTCTCTGATTTAATATTCGAACCATTTGAGAGAGATTCGAGGGAAAACAAATGGCGATTTGGGATGAGGGAGGCTTGGAGGTTCTCTGGTGTTAGTTTGGGGTTGTTTTATGGTGGCGCCACCATGGTTTTGGGTGGTGGAGAAGAGGGCGGCTAGGTTTTTTTTTGGAGGGGGGTCTCTAAAGGGTGTGTGTGAGATGACTAAGGGGGTAGGGTAACATTTGGATAGTTATATACCAAAAGAACCTAGCTTCCCAGTCGTTGGATCTTGGAACCTCAACGGTCCTGATCACCCTTAAACGAAACGGGATCGTTTGGATGGTAAGGGGAGAAGGTGGACCGGGTATAAACATGGGTTTGGGCCGGATCCAGGGGGTCATGGAGGAAAACGTTTTGGGCTTATGAGGGATTCATTTAAAGCAGCCCAATCAAATCTTTTAATTCTTATTCCTTTTCTTTCAATTTCAAATTTTCCTTCTTTTTTTTTCAAATTAAAGTAAAACCTAAATTAATTCTAACAACTAAATTAATTTACCAAAATAAGCTAATCACTCTTCATAGTAATTATGAAAAATAATTAATTCCTAAATTAAGAGAAAACTATAACAATTTCGAAAATTAAAGAGTAAAAATGCAAGAATAAACTATTTTCTTTCATTTTTGTAACATTAATTAACTAATTAACCTAAAAATAGAAAATTGGATTCTAAATGCAAATGCAATATATTTTTTTATTTTTTCATGAATTACATAAATTAAACATGCACACAAAAATATAAACAAACACAAAATCATGCAATAATTCCTAAAAATTAAATAATTAAAAGAAAAATCCTAATTTTGGGAATTTTGTGATCCAGATTTTTTTTATTGGGTCAAACCCTTCTATCTCTCTATTCTGTTTGTATGAGTCACGTCTGTCTATTTTGTTGCTATTTTCATTATTATGGTTATTTTAAGGTTGTAACTCAAATTTTAAGTCGTTTGTCTAGTTGTCAAACCCTTCCATCCCAATTCAATAAAATACAATTTGTCCTTCCGTGTCATTCTGTGCTTAGTTTCTTTCCTGCTAGTTTTAGTGATATGAAATGCATGCGGAATTTTCGGCCAGATAATAGAAAATTGATTTAAGCTTGAATAGGATAACTGAGAACAAGACACTTTTGAGGATGAAAAAGAGTTGAAATACTTTGGAATTAAGGTCCAGTAAAATTCATCTTCAAAATCATTGTGAAGATCGGGCTTGAGGATATTGAATCAATTGAAGCTTGGTCGAAAGTTTGATATTAATGGATGGAAAGTGTCTTTCGTCCACGACACACCAAGAAGATAGACATGTTCGTCAATATTGTGATCGCGAAAAGATAATATGTTTGGCGTTCTCGAGGATGGTGGCCCTTTTTCTACTATCCAAACATATTATACCATTTGTTACCCCTTTTGAGCCTGTGTTATTTTCTTTGACAACCCTGTTTTGGAATCAAGTTTAGAGCTAAATTCCAATAGAAAATGAAAACAAAAAATTGATGAAAAAAAAGAAGCACATTCCCAAGAGTACAAACGGGGACAACTCTTAGAAAGTTCAAGTGAAAAAAATAGTCAAAGGTCCATGCCCCCAGAAAACAGAAGCTGGGGCAACTTGAAAAAAAAACAACAGAAAACAAAAGATACATAAAGAATGATGAAAAATAGAGTTAATTCAGATGTTTTGAACTACGTTCGACCCAATTCCTTAAAAAATGATATGTAGGTAGCCTCACGGTTCAGTCCAACCAAATAAGAATTCAAAAAAAGAAGAAGAAAAATTCCAAAAAAAAATCCCCAATAGCTGAAACTGGGGCAAAGATTTTATTTCACTTTTGAAATAGTCGATTCCAAGAGTTGTAAGTCTACAACCCCCTTTACTTTGAGCCTTCATGACGTCCTTTCTTTCCAACCCTATCCAACATCCTACCAAATAAAGACCTCCCGATTTGCCTTTAGGAATTCCAAGAGAAGCATGCAACGAGTAACGGTTGTCACGCGACATAGAACACTGTCAAGATGCTCGCACAAGAAAAGTGAAAGAAAAAGAAAATGAGAGATTCTTACTAGTGAAAACCCTCACATACACCATAAGACGACAGTAAGTAGAGATAAATAAATGAGAGAGACTCGTTGGTGAAAATCCCTGGGGGCACCACTAGTCGAAACTGAGTCTTGAAGCTGATGCAAAGGATTGGCACGAACAAGCCCCACTTCAAAGGTCATAAAAAGGAATAAGGGAAAATTGGATTAGTTTGATAGATCTAGCCGTTGAGTCCAAAATGCAGGTCATGATCAGTAAGGCTAGTTATTGAAAAAAGAAAGAAAAAAGCTCTTTCTCCCGTCCTTCCGACAGGGGCATTTCTTGTTAATACCTATTTCTTTGCACTATTGTGTCCTTCACTCTGAGTCAGTCCTTGTCAAAACAAGTAAGAAAAGATTTTAAAATCTACTACCAACTTTTCAATTGCACAAAGTAAATGTAGACAGCATACTCAGGTGTTACAGTCAACATGACTTGAGGATTCATGCAAAGGCTTCCCCGCAAAAGACTCTTGTGAGCCTACTTGGTGCAAGCAAAGATAACTGGTGATTCTCTCTGACAGACAAATTGCTCAAAAAGCAGGAAGTCATTCAAGATATCAGAAAAGGTCACCTAAGAAACAATCTCCAGTTGGGATAAAGCTTATTGAGCCACAAATACAAATGGTACTGGGTGTGAAACAATTAGGGTTGATGCAAGGCAAAAGTATCTTGAAACTGACTCAAGCTGATTGAAGCAGAAGCCAAGCTGCCCAAGACTCAAGGCCACAAATTGACCACCATTTTCAAAACTGACAAATTTCTCTTTGTATGAAATAGGAACAAAGCAGTGCAAGGAAAGTGATTCAAAAAAAAAGAAAAAAAGGAGAAGAAAAAGAAGAGCAGAGAAGAGCCGACAAAGGGAAGTTTCTCAAATCTTTGCCTCTATTTGTCTTGCTATTGTGCATTAAATCTTGCCATTGATCTTCATATTTTTTCCTCCTAGGATTAAAAGTCCTAGTCTAATGGATTTTCCTCCCAATAGAAATTATAGTCTAATGAATTTTTCTCCTAAGATAGAAGACCTAGTATGGTGAACTTTCTCCTATGATAGAAATCTTAGTCTAATGAATCTTTCTCCTAAGATACTAAAAAAAGAAGCTAAAAGAGACCTAGTCTGATGAACTTTTTCCTAGGATCAAAATCTTAGCATGATAAATTTTCTCCTAAGATAGAAGACCTATTCAGATGAACTTTCTCCTAGGATCAAAATCTTAGTCTGATTAATTTTTATCATAAGATAAAAGACCTAGTCTGATGAACTTTCTCCTAGGATAGAAATCTTAGTCTGATGAATTTTTCTCCTAAGATAGAAAACCTAGTGCGATGAATTTTCTCCTAGGATATAATTCTCAGTCTGATGAATCTTTCTCCTAAGATAACAGAAAAAAAAACCTAGTCTGATGAATCTTTCTACTACGATGCCAAAAAAGAGAAAAAAGGACCTAGTCTGATGAATTTTCTCCTAGGATCAAAATCTTAGTCTGATGAATATTTCTCCTAAGATAGAAAACCTCGTCCGACGAATTTTTGTCACGCCCCAAACCGAGGGACATGACCGGCGCCCGACCGGGTAGCCCCAGTCAAGCAGACCTGGGTGCCTTTCCTTCCCACATGTTACCCTATAATTTTATTGCTCATTAATCAAAGGAATTAGCCAATTATAATTAAAACACCTTTTTACAAAACGTACATGGTTACTTAATGTGGTTTACAACTTACATCGCCCAACGTACAAAATACATATTTACATAAGTTCACAACCCACATTTATTGTCTATGGAGCCTCTAAGGATACAAAAGGATGATGCAATACTTGCCGGTAACAAGGCTCCGGCTATACCTTACACCAAAAACTAGAACAAGACTCCAAAATAAAAAGCGGTATGAGCAACGCAGGGCCCCGAGAGGAAAGTGGCTCACTAATACAGCTGACGGAAAGTGAAGGGGAGCTACGGTTGGTGGACTGGAGTACCTGCTATGGATCCACCTACAATCATAACACAAATGTAGCGCCCTGGGCAAAAGGGACGTCAGTACATTTGAATTGTACTAGTATGTATGAACAAATTTTGCCCTAATTAAACTCAAACCATACACAAGTAACAAGTACTAATGGAATCAACAATCAAATACACATGAAAGGAAACAATCAAGCCAAACAAGTTTACAATCTCTCCATTTCCCCTTCAACATTTTCACACACAACTTTCTCATATTTTTATTTCAATAGTGATTTCGATCACTTTCCACCCTTATTACCTCGACCACCCTTATCACCACAACCCATACCTTATTACTTCATATTGCAGCGTGCAACCCGATCCCACCGAACAATCACAATTCTCTCTCAAGAACCCTCTCTTCCCTTTCTCTTATTTTGTTTAGAAAGATCGTTAAAATGAGGGGTTGTGGTATTTTATTAAAAAGGGGTCGGGTTTAAAATTTTAGAAAAATAGTAGACCGAGTCAGGTATGCGATCGCAAAGATGAAATGCGGTCCGCAGAATGGACCGCAAAAGTGCTCCAAAAATCCAATCCTATTGTTTGGGTCTGCGATGGAAATGCGGTCCGCATACACGATTTGCGATTGCATAATGCACCGTATTTTTGACCTCAAATTTGACTGACACATTAACTCACTTAGCGACAAAAATGTGGTTCACATATCAGTTATGCGGTCGCATAATGGACCGCATTTTGACCTCAATTTTAACCAAACTACTGACTCAATTTGCGGCAGAAATGCGGTCCGCATACTGGATTTGCGACCGCATTCTGGACCGCAAAATAGCACTTTTCTAGAAAACTTGATTCTTTAATTTTTAAATTCTTAGAACAGTGCAAAAGGGTCCGAACCATGAAGAATTTTACACATTCCCAATACATAATCGGAACTTGACACTACGAAGCTATTAGGTTTTGAGCAAAAAAATTTATGGGGCCTTACATCCTCCCCCACTTAAAATCATTCGTCCTCGAATGAGGATCTTGAAAATCAGTTGGTTCTTGGAAACATGATATGCGGACTCCCAATTTTCACTAACTCCCATATTTTTGAAATTTTTTACCAGAGTTTCCTTTGTAATTTAGACATATCTACCTGTTAGAGAGCCCCCGAAACACAATTCCAAGCACCATTACACAATTACAGCTATCCCTAAAACTGGTATACAATTCATTACCTCAACAATTGCACATCTTCAATCACTTGCTACGTTTTGCACATAAATCAGTCACTTTAATGAGTCCCACATAATTTAACCGCTTCAACATACTACATGCATATAAATAAATCATTACCAATCTACACTACCATTAGTTGTTTACTTATCACATGAGCTTTTATAAAACTTTCATTTACCAAAAAGAGGTTCACATGCCTTAAAGAATCACAACACATACAATTCTTACACCACTAGAGGGATTTCAATAGTAAAGCATTTAGGAAGAAAAGATGGGGTGTCTTTACACCAATTTGGACTCAATATCAATTTGTTTAGGGATAAGAGTTCGCACGATTACTACTAGACTTGTTCAAACAGATGGGGATATTTTTCCTTCATTTCCTTTTCCGCTTCCCATGTGGCTTCCTCAACTCGTTGACTTCGCCATAATACTTTAACTGAGGCAACTTCCTTATTTCTCAATTTACGAACTCGCGTATCAAGGATAGCAACCGGAACCTCTTCATATGACAACTCTTCATTAACCTCGATGGTTTCGACAGGCACAATGGTGGATGGATCTCTAACCACTTTCTTCAACATGGACACATGGAACACCGGGTGCACTTATGACATTTCAGGAGGCAATTCCATCCTATAAGCCACCTGCCCTATCCTTTTAGCGATCCGATACGGCTTGACATACATAGGACTCAAATTTCTATTTTTCCCGAATCGCATGACTCCCTTCATAGGAGATACCCTTAAGAACATCCAATCATCCACTTAAAATTTCAATTCTCTTCGATGAACGTCCGCATAGGATTTATGGCGACTCTGAGCAGTTTTCATCCTCTCCTGAATGATCTTAAATTTTTCCATAGCCTGGTACACAATATCTGGCCCTAACAATTCCGCTTCACCTACTTCGAACTATCCAATCAGAGACCTACACCTCCTTCTGTACAATGCCTCAAATGGGGCCATCTGAATGCTAGCATAAAAGCTATTATTGTAAGAAAATTCTGTAAGCGGAAAGTGATCATCCCAACAAGCCCGCAACATATCTTCAAGCGTCTGAATAGTCCGCTCTGCTTGACCGTCAGTCTGTGGATGGAAAGCTGTGCTGAGATTCACCTAAGTACCCAAACCTTGCTGAAATTTCTTCCAAAAATTAGTTGTGAACTGGGCCCCTCGATCTGAGATAATAGAAAGTGGAGTGCCATGAAGTCTTACTATCTCCTTGATACACAACATATCATAATGTTCTGCAGTATCGGTGGACTTGACTGGCAATAACTGAGCTGATTTGGTGAGTCGATCCACTATTACCCAAATTGAGTCAAATTTGCACTGAGTGCGAGGTAACCCCACCACGAAATCCATTTTGATCATTTCCCATTTCCACATTGGTATTTCCATAAGCTAGGTTAACCCACCGGGCTGCTGATGCTCAACTTTTACTTGCTGACAATTCAGACACTTAGATACAAAGTCCTCCACACCCCTCTTCATGCCGTTCCACTAATAAATCTCCTTGAGATCATGATACATTTTTGTAGAACCTAGGTTCACAAAATACCTAGAATTATGAGCCTCCGCCATTACCCTCTCTAGAAGCTTATCCATATCTGGAACACATATCCTACCTTGACACCGGAATACACCATCTTCGCCGCCGAGTGAAAATGCCGAAGTCTTGTTATTCAAAACTGATTTTTCATCTGAGCCAATACTGGATCAATAAACTACATTTCCTTGATTTCCGCTACAAGTGACGATTCTGCTCCATTATGCACCATAACATCCCCCTCGTTTGAGGCCGAAATGCAAATGCCTTTTTAGACCAAGTAAAGGTTAGTTTTGAAGACTGACAAAGGAACTCATGATGAACCAAGTCCATCCAGTGGTCCATCCCTCAGGCGCACAAAAACGGGCAGATTTGAGCATGTGGGTTGCACGTGATGGAGATAAGCTTAACTTTGTGTATTTAATATCTCCTGATCGAAAAAGTTGCATATAATTGATAAGGAGAGGGACCCCTTAATCAAAGAGAACACAATTCAAGATAGGGAAAGAGTTAGAAGTTGAAATCAACTAGAACTCTTCCACCAAGGAAGAGTTGCATCAGAACTCTAGTTATTTCTTCATCTACTAACTCTATAAATTGTAGGATGTTCTCACATTAAAGGGTTGCACAAAAACGCAGAAGTTAAACATGAATTGGGAGCAAAATAGCAAGGCTTTTTGCAAGCAATTCGTGTGTGATTCAAGTGTGCAAAAATGAAGCTACATGAACCAGATTGAAGAACCAGCTCCATAAAGAGTTTTATGTGTCTTTCTTTATTTCTGGTTCAATTGTAGTAGGTGTTTTAAAGTTGTAGCTTTCCAGCTTTCATAGAAGCAATTGTATTAGGTACTTTGAGTATTCAACTTAGAGTTAACTTGAAGTTGTCGCAGCAGTTAGAGGTTGGTTGCTACAATGGGATTAGAGGTAATCCTTATATTTACAAAGTGTTTTGTAAATGCAGTTTTGGCTCAGTGATTTTAGTGGAAGTTTGGGAAAATCCTACTGAGTAGTAGGTCATGGTTTTTTCACCTTTTGAGCCAGGTGTTTTCCACGTAAAAATCTCCGTGTTCTTTATTTTATGTACTTTTAATTCCACAAACAACAGTAGTTAGTACACCTAGAAGAACCAGGTCCTTCCAGAAGCAATTTAAGTAAAAATTGGGTACCACACAAATCTCCCCCCCCCCCCCTCTTGTGTGGTATTGACATTTAGAACATCAATTGGTATCAGAGCAGGTTATCCTTGAAGAGGCTAACACCTTAGGAAAATATCAACATGAGTGCACCACCTGGGAACTGGGAAGGGCAATCTACTGATAGGCCTCCACTCTTTAATGACCACTACTACTCTTAGGAAGAACATGATGAGAGATCACATCATAGGAGAAGACTATCAACTCTGGGACATAGTCATTGATGGTCCTCTAGCAACTACAAAGAAGAATACTGAAGGAGTGGATGTGCCAAAGACAAGAGTTGATTGCACTACTAAGGACTTGAGGAAGTGGGAAAAGAATGCAAAGGCCAAGAAATGGCTTTATGTGGACTTGGTCCAGACGAGTACAATAGAATTCAAAGTTGTACCACTGCTAAGGAAATCTGGGACACTTTGCAAGTGGCTCATGAAGGAACACCTCAAGTAAAGAGGTCCAGAGGAACACTGTTGTATTCTCAATATGATAATTTCACCATGAAGGAAGGGGAAACCATCCAAGAGATGTATACAAGGTTCACCACACTAACAAATAAACTTAAGTCTCTTGGAAGGGTTATTCTTGAAGAAGACAAAGTTGAGAAGATTTTGACAAGGGTACTGCCAGTCTCATGGGAAAGCAAAATCCCTGCTATTCAGGAATCTAAGAATATTGCTACCCTCAAGCTGGAAGAACTAATTGGAAATCTTACTACCTATGAACTGAGAAGGCAAACTATGAAGATGGATGCAACCAAGAAGGAAAGGAGCATGGCATTCAGAATCACTAAAGGTGCTGATCTAGAGGAGGATGAAATGACCATGATCACAAAGGATTTCAAGAAGTACCTAATGAGTAAAATGGTCCTTCAAGAAGTGGAAGCTACAACAAACCAAGGGTTCCTAAAAAACAAACCAATGAGGGGTGTTACAAGTGTGGGAAGACTGATCACCACATCAAAAATTGCCCTCAATAGGAAATTGAATGGAAGAAGCAAAGAACTGAACGAAGGAACAAGAAGAAGGAACATGTTCATCCTAAGAAGAATAAAGGATCAACAAAGGCTATGGTTGTTGCTTGGGGTGAAAGCTCAGATGATGACTCAGAAGACGAAGATGGAGATGAACAAGCACTTATGGCAATTGGGAAATCCGATGAGGAATCTGAGGTAAGTATAATTCATCTCAAAGACAAGATTAAGTTTTTGTCTAAAGAAAGTCTATCTGAATTACTTCTAGATTTCTTTGATGAATTTTAGGTTATAAACAATGAAAAGGAACAGCTTTCTAAGGAGTGTGTGATTCTGAAAGCTAAGTGCAAAAAACCTGGAACTTACGTGCCACGCCCCAACCTCGGGAGGCGCGACCGGCGCTCAATCGAGTGAACCCGACGGAGCAAGCCTTATCGAACACTTCCTACCCCAAACCAATATGAATACGGGACCTATGCCTTTCATTAATTTAGACAACAATACCCAGTGTATACCACTTCACGAGTTCATTACATATCATAAAAAGAAACTTACCGTACATAAGCTAGCTTCAAGGATTCCATTAAAGTTACGGTTTAAGGAGGTCACAAGTTTAGGATTAAAACATATACATATAAGGGACTCCCCGAATACCCATACATAACCCACACTAGTGTCTTTGGAGCCTCTAAGGATACAACAGATAAACATGACTATGCCGGCAACAAGGCCCCGGCTATACCTCAAAAGCGGAAAGCTGTAATAACAAAAGATACACTATATAGACCCATGGAAGATAAGGGGCTCACTGAGACTTCGAGTAGAAAGATGCTCTGTTACACACAGTCGGCACTGTCCACTATGGAGCCACATACAATCATAACACGAATGTAGCGCCCCCGGCGAAAGGGGCGTCAGTACATTTGAATTGTACTGGTATGTATAACTAAACACCATTTTACCAGAAAGAACTATCAAATAGATACAAGCAATTAATACGGGAAAATCAAGAAATAGTTCACATAGTTTTTTCATACAATTTCCACAACAAGATCAGGGCAATTCTGTCACGAGTTCACCTACTGTTCTCATTACCACCGCCATCTCGAGCGGAGTCCGGTCACAACCTAACCGGCTAGGTCACCTCATCGTAGGTATTACTCACAATCAATATTTTATTTCCCTTATCCAGAATCCAATGTCAGCACATTACCACCATTTGTGCGGCATGGTGTCCGATCACGACCCGACCGGCTAGGTCACCTCATTGGAGGCATTACTCAATTCCCAACAGTCAACACGTTCAAATATCAATCCCACACAAATCAAGGATAATTCAAGTTACCAATCACAGGTAAGTGAGCACATAGCTAGCATGGGAAGTTCTTTATTTCAATGTCGGCTCATAGCCCAAGTAATACAACACATAATTATACTTTTCATCATTCCCTAATTATCAAGATTTGTATATTATTCACATCGAGGCACATCCTTCACGAACATGTATAGCTCTACACAAATCAATTAATGCGTAATGATAATCCATACCCAAGCCAATTCAACTCTTACCATTCTTTCGCAATGACAATGGAGCTCAATTTCTAATAAAAGGGGATTTTAGCCATACATACCTCAATAAAGCTTTCCCTTACTCTTTTACAAATTTCCGGAACTTCTTAGCACTTTGATCTATTAAGAAAGAATTACAAATTAATTAAAGATTTAGAGATGAAACTGAAGTTCTAGTTTGGTTCGAGCATATCATCAAACACTAAAGGTGCATTGTGACCTTAGCCCCTTTTTGTGAGGAATTTCTATCATTCTATACACCCAATTACCTTCTTTTTAGTTTTATACCTTCCAATATCCTATGGGTTGGCATGCATGTAGAGAATATCATTTTTATGTTCTCAATTTACTTCCCTACTGGCCCCATATGTTTAAGTTTAGAAATAAGAGCTGAGATCATGAATCTTACCTCTTGGAATGAAGATTTAGGAGCTTCCACTTGATTAGTTTCAAGGATGTAGCAATATTCTAAGGAGAATTTGATGGGGGAACACTTTCCACCTCTAAGGACCCTCTCTCTCTCTAGAAAATGCTCAGAAGAATGCTCAAAATGAGCCCTAATATCAAATATATCGATAGGGAAGTCGGGTTAAAATTTAGAAAATTGGAGCCCCGTGTTAGATATGCGATCGCATCTGCGATCGCATCTGCGATCGCAGAATGAACATGCGGTCCGCATAATGGACCGCAAAAATGTCTCTCAAAAACCATACGTTCTGACTCAGTCTACGGTAAGAATGCGGTCCGCATTCACGTTCTGCGGTCGCAAAGTGCACCGCAGAACTGACACTCATAAAATTCAAAAGAGAAAATGCGATGACTATGCGGTCCGCATTTCGATTATGCAACCGCATTTCGACCGCATAATTGACTTCAATTTTAACCAACATTCTGCCTCACTATGCGGCAGATATGCGGTCCACATTTTGATTATGCAACCGCATTCTGGACCGCATTTCTTGCATTTTTCTGGAAACTTTTTTCTTGACTTTTTAATGCATTATTCAATCCAAAAGGTCCGAGCCGCGGCGAGCTTATGAATTTCTAACACATGCTCCTAACTTGGCATCACAGAATCCGGGTTCTTGAGTAGGAATTTCACGGGGCCTTACATTAGGGCTAGTGAAAGTGATAGTAAAAATGCTGAGTTGAAGAACCAGGTTCATGAACTTGACAGCCCAGTCCTAGAGCTTAAATCTGAAAATCTAAAATTGAAATTAGGAACTGGTAAAAAGAAATCTGATCACACACAACTCACTTTAAAATAAAATGTAGGAAAAAAGAAAGATGAGTTTTACAAAAGAGACGAGTATATAAGAGTCCTTAAGGAGGATCTAAACAAGGTTAAGCACGAGCTAGATAGAACCTGTAAATGGAATAGGTCCTCCGATACACTTTCATGGCTACATGAACACCATAGTAGCAATAATAGAGGACTTGGATACGGGGCCCCTGCACCTAAGTGGGATCCCAAAAGCAAGTACCTCACACTTCCTGAGAACAAAATTTGCACACACTGTGGTAAAACTGGTCACTATAAATCTGAATGTATTGCAAAAGAAAAGGCTAGTAAAAAGAATAAAGAATTTGTTAAAGGGAAAAATAGGCTGCCAGGTTAGGCTAAAAAGAATCTGATTCACCCTTTTGCCTATAGAAAGGGACCCATACTAGTTTGGGTTCCAAAGACTAACCCCTGATTTCCTTTTATGGGTCTAAGTGAAGGGGAGCAGCCAAATATGGTACATGGATAGTGGCTGCTCAAAGCATATGACAGGATGCAAGAACCAGTTCCTTTCACTTGAGAACCTCAAATGAGGTAATGTGTCCTTTGGAAATGGGAAGAAAGGTGAGATAATTGGGGTTGGAAAGGTAGGTAAGACAGATTCTCACTCTATTGAGAATATCTACTTGATAGATGGCTTAAAGTACAGTCTTATCAGTGTATCACAATTATGTGATAGAGATAACTTGGTAGTAATCACCTCTACCAAATGTTTTGTGATTAATCTTACCACTGACAAGATTGTTTTGAAGGGAAAAAGAGTAAACAATATATACATTGTAGATTTGTCCACACTTTCAGAAAATGAACTCACTTGCTTAAGTGTGTTGGACAATGATCCCCTCCTTTGGCACAAGAGACTTGGACATACAAGTCTGAGTCAACTCAACAAATTAGTCGCCAAGGATTTGGGGTGATAGGGCTTCCTAACATCAAGTTCAAGGAAGACAAAGTTTGTGAGGCTTGTGCAAGCGGGAAGTAGGTAAGATCCTCTTTTAAATACAAGAAAGTGGTAAGCACCACCAGAATGATGGAACTGGTCCATATGGATCTCTGCGGTCCAATGAAAATATTGAGTAGAGGTGGTAAAAGATATGTGATGGTGCTTGTTGATGATTACTCTAGGTTTACTTGGACATTATTTTTTAACATCTAAAGATTAAGCATTTGAAATGTTTACTTCTTTTGTTAGAAAACCTTAGAAACAACTAGGTAATCAATTTGCATCAGTTAGGTCTATCATGGAACTGAATTTGAAAATGCTAAGTTTGCTGAATTTTTGCATGCTACATCATAAATAGTTGCTTGAATAGATCTCTTGTTAAGAAGATTCCCTATGAGTCACTTAAAGGGAGAAAGCTAAATATATCCCATCTTATGGAATTTATATGCAATTGCTTTGTGCACAATAATGACAAAGACTCCCTAGGTAAGCATGATCCTAGAAGTGATGAGGGCGTATTCTTGGGATATTCTTCACATATTAAAGCTTATAAGATATACAGTAAAAGAACTATGTGTGTAGAAAAAATGTATATGTTATTTAAAACTAACATTCTTTCTAAGAAGCAGGAACACGATAATAAAGATATTGGGCTGATAAGAAATTCAAATGGTGAAACCATAGTCCAGTCTGAAGATGCATAACAGGAAGGAAAAGGTAATGGAACAGGTCCTTCCACCCATGGCAACATGACAGGGGGAACTGACTATAGAGGAACTGATCCTCAAACCTCGAGGGAACCTGTCCATGAATATATTCCTTAGTAACAAAACTAGGAAGGAACATCCAAAGAAATTGGCACTCCTATTGCAACATCCACGAAATTAGATACAGGTGAACCTAGTTCATCTGTTGATCAGAAGTTGTATAGGGGAATGATTGGTTCTCTTTTATATCTCACTACTAGCAGACGTGACATTGTGTGTAGTGTAGGTCTTTGTGCTCGATTTCAGGTTTCCTAGTTGATAGGAAGAGCAACCCAGATATGACACATTTCTTTGGTTCATGTCTTGTGTCATGGGCTATCTAAAGGCAAAATTCAATGGCCTTATCTACTGCCGAAGAAGAGTATGTTGTTGCTGCTTCATGTTGTGCTCAATTGCTGTGGATCAAACAACAATTATTGAGCTTTGGAATTGATGTGGTTGAATCCCTATTTTTTTGTGATAACGACAAAGAACCCGACTCATCATAAGAGAACTAAGCACATAGATGTTAGGCACCATTTTTTAGGGACAACTATGAGAAAAGATTGATCACTATGGAGATTTGTGCTACTAACAAGCAAAGCTGACATCTTCACAAAATCCTTAAGTAGAGATCACTTCGAAAGGAACAGGTTGGAATTAGGGATGATTAAGATCACCTAAAAGGACCAGTTCAATGTTAAACGAAAAAAAATGAAAAAAAATTTGATTGAAAAAATTGGTTAAAAGTCTGTAAATTATGTATAATTAGATTAAATCTTGCTCAATCTCACACTTTCCATAGTATACTCTTGTGTCATGTGTTAAAATGACTCATTAACCTCTAATGATATTTTCTCTATTTTGGCAAATCTAGACCTACACAAGAGAATTATCAGTGAAGAATCTGGTTTATCAAGGTAACTGCATCATTTGAAATAACTATATTTGAATCATGAGCAGAGTCATACCAAATACCAAACTCCTTTTGGACTTATCCGTTGCAAGTGAACCAGTCCCGTTCAACAGAGTCCCAACCAAATGGAAGTATCTAGATTCTAGGGATACACTCCAACGTCTCTTCAAAACTGAATTTTAGTTTGATTATACTTCTAAGAGTCTGAAAAGCTGTAGTTACCCAATCAATTATTCCCTGTATATTGATCAACTTTAGTGTATTCCCTACCTCATCTCTCTCAAGACGTCAAAAACTCTCATTTTTCTTTCATCTTCCAAACACAATATAATTTTCTTCTCTTCCATACCCTAGCCCAGATATGTGGAACACTTATGAAAATCCTTCATCACTACCATAGGAAACAACTTCCACACCTTCTACAACACCAATCGCTAAGAAAAGTAGAGTAAAGATGATGGCTCGTAAGATTGTCGCTGAAGTAGAACAGATCAAGAAAATAAACAAGCAATTGAAAGTGGGTAGGGAAGAAGAATCCTAAGATTCATTTAAGTCTGCTACTAAGGGGGAAGAAAGTAGGTCTTCCGAAACTGAAAAGGTATCTTCTGACTCTAAAGTTTCTCCTTAGACAATTTTTGAAGTTGCTGTAAATTTGGAGAATAGATTTGTAAGATGTATAGCAGGTGTTGAGACTACATAATCTGGAGAAGTTGGTAGTAAAAAAAAATGCAAGGGTGCTAGGAGTACTGTGAGGGGAAAGGGTACAAGAGTGGTTAATTCTTCACCCACCTCTGTTAGTATAATAAAAACTGATGCAATGGTTATCTGGGGAGAGGAACTTACTGAAATAGAAGAGAGTGTGAGCAAAACAGGGGGAAGTGGGTCTAGCAAAGCTGCTGAGGGGTTGGTTCAACTTGGTAGTCAGTGACTCTCTTCCTCACTTTTCCTTCCAATTCCATCAGGCTGTATTCCCGATATTCCAGCTTCTCGCTAGATTTGGCAGCCCTCTCTTTCCATTCATTGATTTGGTCATCTGATGGAAGATTCCTCCACCAGTCTAGCAAGAGTGTGGGTGTGCTAACCATACCAAATTTGGGGACTTCGTGCCTCATTTTCTGCAAAACAAAAAGGTTAGACCTTACCCCCACCAGACTCGAATTTTTATACATTTGTGATCAACATATCGACATTTCGTTCTCCAAATTAATGCAAAGAATGGGGTTGTGTCAGTTGGGATTATGGAAAACCCGATGGTCTTTGGATATGGCTTATCTTAAAGGATTATTATGCGGACAACATAACTGATCCGACTAGGTTTGACCATGATACATGCATAATTTTAACCAGAGTAAAGTTTCTATGGGGTTTTAGACTGGTACCCTCGAGCGGACAACTCGAGGGGGAAGGCCCGGAACCATCAACTGCACCGCTGATCGACTGGTTTTATCGTAAATAAGCCTTTCCGAATTTAAGGAAAATAAATAGGAAGAGAGCAACCACTCATTAAAGCGTTTCTATAGGATTTGATACGCACGAGTGGAATATGATGTGGAGCGTGATTTATGCAGCAGTTAATAACATGTAGTCAAGTATTTGCATGTAAGGAAAAATAAATATGGTATTTAAATAATTGAAAGACGTTACAGGAAAAGAAAACAAAGAGACAAGTCGGTTTCAAGAATAAAGAACAATAAATGCTTAAAAGAAAACAGACAGTCAAATTAAAATAAAGGAAGAGGGTACGGGATAAAACATGCTTGGACAAATTCATAAGTGAAAGTTTGTTATGGTAAGAGCCTAATTATCCCCAGCAGAGTCGCAATGTTATCGCGCCCCCTTTTTCCCCCTCCCTCGTGGGGAGAGAAGTTCGGGTTTCGACATTCATAGGGATAATAACTCATTTCCTTTTGGGAATTGGGTATTTGAAGAGTTACCACCTAACGATTTTTTAAGGTGTGTTAGGGAACCTAGAGCGGTTAACTCTTAGAGTGGTTTGCATTACAAGAGATTAGGGTAAGGGCTCAAAATAACCTCGAAGGGAAGGTGTTAGGCACTCCTCTTGATCCACAACTGTGGGTCCCGGCTGAACTTATACTTACGAATTAGTCCATTAACAAAATAAACAATTTAAGCAAATTATTGCAAGCAGAGCATGTTGGGCATTGTATAACTCAAACAATAAAACAAGAATTTAAACAGGTTATGTGGATAAAAAAGGGAAAGTAAAGCTTCAGGTAAAGAGAATTTGGGAAGAGGGAGGTCCTAGCTTGGTTAGCCTATAGGATCACATCAGTACAATGCCCGGTAATCACTCCTTGGAAAGAGGCTACGCGTGGCATTAGAGCACCGGTCATGAAGTTTGAAATTGATAGATTCAGTGGACGCAACAACTTCAATATCCGTAAGATCCAGATGATGGCGTTACTGCGGAGGGAAGGTTCAATCCATGCTATTGACGGAAAGTATCCTAAGGATACATCAGCTCCCGACATGGAGAAGATTGAAGGGGATGAATTGAGTGCAATCCAACTATCCCTTACACCTAACGTGCTTTGTGAAGTGAGTACAGGTACTGAAGAGACGGCCAAACAGTTATGGGAAAAGCTAGAAGCGTTATACCAAGACCGATCAGTGACAACAAGGATGTTGTTACAACGGCGTCTTCACACATTTAAGATGGGGTCAGGCTCTGATACCATTGTTAGCGGAAACGTAAAAGAAAGAACACAAGATTTAACGTGGTTCGGATCAAAATAATCCTACGTCCACCAGAGAACAATTGTCTTTCTACTATTTACAAAGGAAGGGGAGATTTCCCAATTACACTTAAAAGAATTTCTCTCTTAACTCTCTACTCACCATAATATATTGTATTATTTTTGGGATGGTTTCTACAAATGAAAGAGTGCATCTATTTATAGAGGTAAGGACCTCCTCTTGATGTCATTGATGACATCAAACTACCTCCTCTTGATGTCATGGTGACATCAAAGGAGGAAGCTTCCTCCTAGCATTCATGCCAACTCTTTCCAGCTTCCTCCTAGCATTCATGCCAACTCTTTCCACCAACTCCTCCAACTGGCATGCCATTGTTGACTAAACATAAACCAACATTTTCAGCATGCCATTATTGACTAAACATAAACCAATATTTTCAATCTTCAACGTAGGTGAGGGTTCGAATCTCATGTGTACACTACTCCCCCATTTCTCATTCCCATTCCCCCATGTATAATTAAAATCTTTTATAAAAACATAAGTATACACACAAAACAAAACAAAAATGGAGAAGCATAACTATCTGAATAAAGCGGAAAATTGGAAATAACCCAAAAAAATATAGTAGGACCAAACACGTCTACTTTGGCAACCAATTTGCAGAACCATGGCTAACTTGCTATAAATTACGATTAACTTATTAGCAAGTAAGATTTCTCCAGCAAGAAGGATTTTTGAAATAAAATATGTTAAGGTAACCAATAAAATCTGAAACACCAGTTGCATCCCATTGTACAGACTGATGAGTTGATTAAAATTAATGTATTCAAAATCCCAACTAGTAAGAGCTTATTTTCGGAAAGGATATGAAGCATGTCGCTAAGCAACACTAAAAAGAACAAATTGCTGTGTACTAATTTCTACTTCCTTAAATTCAAAAGGCTGTTCAATTGAATGCTAAAAGATACACTATCTGATCTACAAAGGTTACACTGCCTATCGTGATACTCAAACCACTTCAGCTCTACCTGACTACTACTAGACTATGGCATCCTCAAATTAAAAGTCACAAGTATTGCCATAACAGCTCCTATGGAAGATCCCAAATGAGCAGACTATTTTGAGCAGTTGAGCGGCATGGGACCTTTTCCTGCTTATCCACCATTATCATGAGGTTTGCATTTCTTGACAACATTTCGGCAAGTCAAAACATGTCACTGACTATCAGGTTCACCCGGCATTTTACGATTCCAACCAACTGAACCGGCTTTACGTTCTCCTCGCTTTCTTTTGTTTTTGGGAAAACGGATATCTGAGGCTAAGCACGACTTAAATGTTGATTGCTCTTGAGATGTCGATGTTTTAACTGCTGCATTAGATTCTGATGCAGGGGGAGGTGGATTCTCCTGAGATGTGGATGCTTTAACTGCCGCATTAGGATCTGATGCAGGGGGCGGTGGATTAGAGCTTTCTTCTTCCACATTATTTCTCACATCTTGAGGTTTCTCCAAGGATTTGTCAGGATTCATCGTCAAAATGTGTCCTACTACTTCAGATACTTCATTATGTATGAGAATGTTATCAACAATCTGTAGATTAGCAATACATAAAAACAATCAATGGATTGAAGTGCAATCGAAAACAACCAGCCTTGCAACGTCTTTAATGAGTGAAGAGCAAAGGGCATAAATGGGAGGAACTAGCTTATTTTAGAAAACAGCACTCAGTGATTGATTCATCAACCTAGCATAGCCAGATAACAACCATTACTCAATATTATTCTCTCTTTTTTCACTTGAAAGGATAGATGTCTTACTCTTTCGCTTGAATCTCCGACTTGTGCCTGCTGCTGCGTGACATCCACAGAGGATAAAAGTCCTACTGTACTTTCAATGATGTCAGGAATAGGCATAGCCTCTCCATAGCTTGACATTGTACTGTCAGGCATGACAAAATCTCCAAGATCATAATCTACCATGTGCTGAGATGTTGCATATAAAGCTCCAGCTGATATTGTGTCTCCATTGCATGCCGAGAATGTAGGGCTACGAATAGAGCTAGCCTGTCCATCAAATGACATCAGATTCTCAGAGGAAGAAAACTTTATTGCATTTTTCGTCATCACTGTATCAAGTTGGTCCTTCAACTTATGAACCCGACTATGTACAAGTTCAATTTTGCGAAGGATCTGCTCTAGAAAACTATTGCTGCTTTCCAGAATTGACAAATCATCATCATTACCAAACTCATCATGGCCATTGGATTTCTGTTCTGCCAGTGCTATGTCAGAAAGAAAAAAAAATCAACGTAAGGGACATCCAGTGAAACTATGTTACCAAAATAATTTGTTAACATATCTATGCCTTTAGTAAAGATGCCAGAAGGACAAACACTTTTTTTTTTATTAGGTAAGGTAACTTTTATTAAGAAGCTTCAAAAAAGTACCAAGGGGGTAACTCAACATTAAGATTGACATACTTTTGAGCATAAACTGTAGTGAAGTTGTTCAAGTCCTTATTCGGAATATTTAAACTAGGGCAGACGTGAACTTGACATTGTCACTTCTCATTTTCGAAGTTCATAATTACCTATAATACTTTATTTGATGAAAGAATAAATATAGCAGACAGAGCACAGACTTATATTCTATATTTTGAAATTTCATCATTCATTAACTAGTTTTATGCTGATAGACACAGTCAAAGCACAAGTTATATGCACTTCCAAAATTCTAGAGCTTTAAACATGTCAAACAAAGTTCATAACATCTGAGCTAGAACTGATCTGGAATATCACATGTCATTTCTCTCAGAAGTATGACGATAAGAAGGTCCGTGCATACTGCACGAAGATTTGGTAACTAGTCATAAGTTAACTGTTAAGCGTTACATGGCTCAAGATAATCACCTTCAAGCTTGAATACATTACTGGCGCATTTCCGGTCTATGCCAAATTTAGGGCCTATGGTTTTCAAAAGGGCAAATCTTCCTTGAAGAAAATGAAAAACGCAAAAGAGTTGCAAGTGAGCACAGTGCATCATGCATGACTACAGCATGAGTTTCAATCAAAATAAGACACATCAGAGCGTCATTGCAGTTTCGAAATAACAGGTCCAACTCTTTTCTAGGGAACAACGACAACCAAAATTAATATAGGTACAAATTTGTTCTACAATTGCCTATGGGCAATGCACATGTAGGTTATTCAACCAAGCATGTTACTCTATTTGGAGAAACGTGTAAACTTAAGGAACATGCCAGAGGGTTTTGACAAAATTATAAAATAAATTTGCAACTTATGTTGCTTCAAAATGTGTGACCATAAAACAATTGGTTATTCAAGAATTAAATGTTCCAGGAGAATGACGGAAACATCAAACATTAGTTAAGAGAAAAGAATTCAATAAAGGTATCAAAATTTTACTTTATCTGCCCCTAAAAAGATTAGTATTTCCTTACCAATCAACAAACTGAGAAAAAAAAGGAAAGAAAAAAAATATTTTATTTGGTTTTTCTCTTTGACAAGCGGACATTGTAAGCAGGTAGGCAACCTAGGTGGCTGAAAAAACAAACCAAAGGCAGAAGAAACCCCAGCAATCCATACTCTCTTTTACAAAGGGAGAAGCAGAAGATAAATGATATGAACTCGTTTAGTGGTAAATAATTATGGGAAAGCGTGAACGTTAATACATACCTGCATTACTAATATCATCTCCAGCTGGTGTACCATCCAAATCCAGCTTTTTATTTTCTGCAAGATATCACATGCCAAAATAGAACTTATCATGGTGGCAAGAGACATCGATTGCCAAGCAAAAATAGAATGAAGAAGAAATCATACCAAAATAAGAGAAAAGGTTATGAGTGGACATTTGTGCTGCAATATCTGTTCCATCCTCAACTCTTTTCCTCTTTCTCCTCTTCATGGACTTTTTCCTGTGCCTTGGATAAACAAATGGCAATGATTTCGAGCCTGACTCTTCCAAAGTAGCTTGATCTAATGCCCTATGTTTTTTCCCATCAAGCGCTGATATCTCTCTGTTGTACCTTGCTGCCTGCAACTGAAGCTCTTTCATCTTGAGTTCTGCCCATTTACACCGCCACATTATGGGATGTATAAAGTCTCTCCAGTGAGCAGTTAACTTTTTCTTCCTGAAATATGTAAGCAGTCAGTTGAACACAATCAAATAATTTACACTGTTCGACTTCATTTAGCGCATGCATGCTTAAGTTACACTGTTCGACTTCATTTAGCTCATGCATGCTGAAGTTACTTACCATATCTCCATCAACTAAATCAAGCAGAAATAAGCTTCTGAAAGGTATAATAAGGAAGTTCCCCAAAGGGAATTTAAAAGTAAACCAAAGCTAATTCCATCCCATGTGAATGCTTTGTATCGTTTACAGCTTAAAGCAATTTTTCCACATAATACAAGATTCTAAATGTTTAAAAGCACAGATCTCAGGGGACTCTATACAAGGACCTGACAAGCCTAAAAGTACACGACAAGCTTTGAAACAACTGTCAAGCTAAAAGTGGATGCTGATTGAGTTAACGCTTGATAAGTTCCTCTAAGAAAGCACTGTGATCGACGCATTGGAAGAGGTTTAAAGATCATAAGTAGAGTTACTCGGGTAATTTTAACGCAGGAGTTCCATATTTTATGGGATTCTACCGCACATTATGGCACTTCAATCTAAGCAAAAAGAAGAAGGTTACTTCTTCAGATTTAGTTTGTCATAGTTTACTGGACCTGACTCCAAGAAATACAGGAGGCAACCTGCTTCATTTTTTGGACCTAGTGAAGCAGAGGATTTAAGATCAACCTGCAAGAGGAATTAGTCCAGTAATACGAAAACACCACCTTTAAAATTTTCTGCACAGGCCCAGGAAAGGGACAGTAAAGAGTTCTGTGAAAAATTATAGAATAACGTATAGGATAAGAGAAATAGCTGAAGAATTTGGAACCTAGTTAGGTACAAAATTCAGCAACCTTGTTATACCTGAACTAGCTGAAAGTCTTCAAAATATCTTATTCTCAAAATAAAAGGAAAAAAGATTAATGTAATGCTCATGACACTTGTTGAGCTCATTACATTGACAAATGTTCGCGAGGGACTTCAACAGAAAGAGAAAAGAGCCATCGGGATCACAGTTATATAGCTGTTCTCATCTAATTACATTAGCACTTATAGAAGACAAACGGCACTTTAATTTCTACCTTGGATGATCTCATGATTAGATGTAATACTCCATAAGATAGCTAATCTTCGGAAAATGACAATGTTGGCTACTGCATACAAACATAGAACTTAAGAGTTAAGACCAAAAGTATTTAGGGCTCTAGGCTAATGGCTGGACCCACATCATACAAAGGAGAACAAGACTTGAGCATCCAGGAACACGTTGTAACATGTGTGATGGATCCCACTTTGGTAATATTTCAAAAATTACCATCCGGTATGGTATTTTGGGAGAGTAGGCTCATACTAGACTAGAACACATTCTTTGGTCATCACTGTACATGTATTTTTAGAGTTGTTTTAAAGGATTAGGCAAGTAACATTAACAACTTCAGTTAATATCTCAGAAAAGGAAAAGACTCATGCTAATTGTTGCACCTCTTATTCAAATGGGTATCTAACAATTGAAAACTGGGAATTAGAAAAAGAAAAGAATACTGAAACTGTTAACAGGATCAGTCCAAGGAGGAACCAGTGATTTAGACAAAAAACAATAAAAACAAAAGAAATCTTCCTTACACTAAAAAAACATGCACCAAGCAAGAAATCCACACCTTATTGGAAACAAGCTGCCAAATCCGTCGAATGAAGATGCCAAGCCACTATCATCATAGAATCGTGACTCCACTTCGGCATCACTTGGCCCAGAACCATTATCATTTCCAGATGTAGTGTCAGCAAATGAGCTCGAGTATTCAGTTTCATCAGGATCCTCCTTCGTAGCTAATCTGATGTCGCTGCTTCTTGCAAACCCAGTTACATCGACAGCCACATCCGTGGTACTGTTTGAAGCTTTAGTAGTTCGTGCATTCAAGGTACTTTCCATTTGAACAATGTTATATCTATAGTTAAAGCCTTTCTTCTCGGAATTATATGGTATAGTGTTTATTTTACCAGTAGCAGCAATTTTAACAGAAAAAATTGGTTTCCTATCTAAAGCTGCCTGTCCTATATGTTGAGCAGGTGCCATGCTACATATGCAGCCAAAATAAGTTCATTCTTACAAAACCACCAAAAAGGGGAAGCCTTGACGAGAATTTTAGCTCAATCTGTAACACAAAATGAAACTGAATTGCCTGAGAAATCCAATCTGAACAATACTTGATAAAATTAAGAAAAATCCGAGCAAATTCTTCTACTGCTAGCCCTTCATAATTGGAATGGGATGAAGTCAAAGCTGAAATATGGAAAGAAGTCTCTGAATTCACCAAACACATGGCATTTCCAACAAAAATCACTAAATGATTGCAATCTACAAATTTTAATCTTGCACGAAGCGGAGTATGAAAACTCCTCTAATTGTCATGATGAAAATGAAAAATTCAAGAAAACAAGCTGGGAATCACACAACATTTTGTATGAAACTGTGATTTCTAATATCTAATATTATAAAAAAATTGGTCTTGTAAATTACACAAATAGGGAGCTTGAACACTCAAATCATAAGACCAGCATCTAACTATAAAAAAACACCAAAAATAACGGAATCAATATCCAACAAAGAATTCTACCAATCCTGTTCAGTAGGATCAAAAACTCTTGTTTTCAAATTTGCAAACACAACCCATTTCATTTTTCTAATGGGAAGTTCTTGAAAACTCAAATTTAGCAGCTCTGGTAAAACAAACAAAAAAAAGACTCTTAATTTGCACGAAAAGCCATGCAAATTGAACAACAAGAAGCAGGGAAGTGACAATACATTTTCGTATCCAACATACAAAGCTAAGCTGACAGAAACTAGAGAAAATTAAGCTATAAAGAGGATAAATCTATATGGGGTATAGTTGGGGAGCAGTAGTTTACCAGTGAATGAAGTGAGTGAAAACAGAGGCTGCCTCGGCGGCGATAACTTAAGAGAAGTGTGTTTTATGTTTCATAAAAAAAAGAGAAAAGAAGTGGACGTTATGTTTATAAACCTAACATGTGAGAACAACTATTTTTTTCATGTATCGGTTCCCGCTTACGGGGCTGATATATCGAGCTAATACCTCAATTTTTCCAAAAGCATCCTTCACATATTAGAAACTAGGGTTAATTACCTTAGTTCTTTTTTGGCTAAATGTATGGACGACTCCTTAAAGTTGGCTTCAAATCTTATTTTGATACTTTAACTAATCCTCGTGCCTATTAGTCATTTCAACCTAAAAATATATTTATTAAACATAAAACGTTGACATAGCACAAGAGTAATTGGCACTCATATGTTGGCACGTGAGATATTCTAAAATTATTATTTCTTTATTTTATTTGTTCAAAAAACTATTTTTCAAAAAGTTACCGCATCACCACACTACGTCCACCTCGTCGCTACCGTTATTACCATTTCTATGCGGCAGAGATGTCTGAAACAAAATAATAAAGGGAGAAAAGTAGGGAGGAAGAAAGATGCTTGTTACGGGGAGGATGTTCTAAAAACAAAATAAGAAACCGGCGACGAGGGAGAGAAAGATGCAAACTATAGGGATCTGATCACAAGAATTATTCTTGTGAACATAGACACTTATAATTTTTTATTCTTATTTGGGATACATGCTATGTAATCCTAAATTGCATATTTCCTAATCATTTGTTCGGGTGGACTTGTAGGAGTGAATAACTAAGATTGAGGAAGAAGCTTTACATTGGGCATTTTGGAGTGGTTTGTATTGGCATTAATGCTTGCGCTAAAAATATTATTGATTATTACTGCGGGCCCATTTCTTGCCTTAAATCATTTGAGTATTTTTTACTTCTACAACAAAAAGATAATCCATAATGATGGAGGAGGGAGAAGATATCGAGACATAAATCTTTCCTGAACAAAAGCAGGAGAAGTAAGAGGGAGGGAAAAAAAAGATGATTGGCAGCACATGCGAGGTGCGAAGAAGATGATCAGCGAGGCGGAGAGGAGGGGCGATGACTTGTGACGGCGAAGGGGTCCAGTGACCTAAGATCAATAATCTTTAAGCAAAAGCTGCCACTAAGCAGATTGCTTAGTGGCTAAATATTTAAAATAACCCAAATAAATATCTTACGATATGTATGAAAGTAAGCCTTGTAGAAATTAACCGCTAATGCCACCTTTGTGGGAGTCATACTTTGGACTGTTTTTTTCAAAAGAAACTATCTGAAAGACCCAATGTGTTCTAAGTTGACTCTAATAGTGTTAATGAAGTACATACAAAAAGAAAATGCCTTCAAGTTAATCAACTATAGTGCAAAAGTATCCATGAAGAGTTGCCCCAAGGCCATAGTTTGATGCCATCTCTAAACACCTGCAAAACTCTCACCGGGTGCTATGGAATCAAGACAAAAAGAAGTAGCCTTCAAAGCAACATAGGACAATGCAATGATTCTTTTTTCAATGATCAATTTGAAGCTCGTCAATCATGTAGCACCTTGCCATTATAAACATACAGTCATAATGTGTGAATAAAGTCGCATTCCATCTATTGAACCCCCTTCAATAAAATAAACATTGAATAATATTAATACCTCAAATTATGATCACGCCCAACTATGCATTACAAAAAAGACAATGCGGTCATTGCAAATATAATCCGATTTACAAGTCCGGAGTCGAATCCAACAGAGAACTAACGTTTAGCTATAGTTGTTCACTATCACCAAGAAGACAAGATTGAACAATTCCTAACTTATAGATATTTATATTCTTGTGTTTAACTAATTAACTAACGAATAAAAATAGTAAATTAATAACTAACAATGCTGAGTGTTAGAGAAAAAATTAAGGAGGTCTAGAGTTATGATTTCCCCTATTGTCGGAATCCTTCCCGCTATGTCTTCTATAATTTCGCCTAAGTATTCTCTACCGATCATGAGCACTCTTATTACTGTAAATCTCTCCCGATTAATTATAACAATTTACTAGACGCACTCTCCCGAGCTAAGCTAGTTGGCTTTTAATACAGCTCACTTCAGATCGCACCCAAGGCTTCGTTATCCCTAATCCCGCCTTTAAACCCTCGGTTATTGATCCCTCATATACTCTGGGAGTGGTGTTGTTCAACAATTACCTAAATATGCACTCTCTCCCGAGTTATGCATACTAAATAGGCACAGCTCAATTAACCAGAATATAAATGTAGTTGAACGAATAGAGAAAAACTATGGCTCAATTATATAAAAACATAACAAGAATTTATCCTACAAAAGATTCTATCAAAACTCTAGATAACAAATTAGTTATTCATAATAGTATGTAAAACTACAATGCTAAAAGTCATAACCAACAATGAAAAATAGGAAGAGGAAGGAAAAACTCGTAGAAGAATTCCCCGCCTTGCTCCTCGCGTGTTCTTGCCTCCAAGGGTGTTGTCTAACCCTAAAGTAGTGTCTTTCCTAGTTTTGGCCGGCTTCCTTCATTTAATATAGGGTTTAGGTCTTAAAATCCCGTGTTTTACACTTTGCTCCCTGAAATATACGCTTCCTGCTGCGGTCCTACCGCAGTTACACCAGGACCGCAGCCAGAGTGGCCTTCAGAATCGGCAGCGGTGTTCTGCCGTGGTCTTACCGTAACTGCATTTTTTCACCCTGTTCCGTTTGGAATTTGGAAAAACGTAAAACATGGAAATTGTATCCCTTTGAGTTATATTTCCAACCATATATTGTGGAGCTCAAATGGAGTTCTGAAAAAAAAGTTATGTCTATTTTACTAGACATTGCGCAATATGCCTCCTCGAGTCTTCGTTCGTACTTAATTATCAAATTTGACCCCCGAATATGATCCCGGCTTAATTCCTTGGGCCTTTGCTCAGACTTCAAAGCTCCAAATCACTTGAATTCATTCCATAACATCTTTATAGCTCAGAATCACTCCTACAAGGCATAAAACATATTATTAGTGTAAAACACTAGCGATTAAAGCGCAAACTCAACTAAAGTGCAGTAAATTAGAGTGTAATAATCGAATAAAATACGTAACTATAGCCTATCATCAACACCCCACACTTAAATCATTGCTCGTCCTCAAGCAATCAAACTACACTTTTTATAGACACGACCTTTTTAAACAATTCTCATAACTCATCACACCAAGAGTATTTAAAATAGACTCAGCACAAAAGCGTAACATCTTCACCTCAAGATTTGACTCACAAGTACCACGCATTATTCACAACTCGCCTACTTACTCTAATATAGAGGTCACTGACATTACTCTTCCTTCATGAATCAAGTGCCCTCACACAACAAAAGAGAGTAGTTCCACACAATAAAATTGAAGAACACTTAGGAACTCAAGATAGAAAGAATTCACTCACTCTTAGAAATAACATTCATATGCCACAAAAGATGCACCATAAGCTTGTCCGTAGTGTACTACTCCACTAATCGAGCTTATTCAATCTATGATTAATTAGGACTTTATTTGATTATAATGTAGGCTAGGGGACGGGTAGGATACATTTAGATATAAGAGTGACTACACCTCCCTAAGCACTTTAATACATATACTTTAACATTCAAACCCCATACTTATGTCAAACCAAACTCCACCTTCACATCAATGTATATTACCTTATACTTCTTTAAGCACACTTACGTCAAGAGCCACCACTTATCAAGGAAGTTTTTTCTTTCACAACAATCCAACTATTTTGTTTTCAATTCAAGTGGCTCTTCCTTTTTCAAAACAGTGCACCTTTCTCCTTATTCAATTAGTTCCACTCAAAAGCCAAACCAACCACCCCACACTTTAACTTTTACAAAGTTCATAACAATTCAAGTGCTCATGAGAGGTGAAAAGGTTCAAATAGATGGTTAATTCAAATAAATGGGTAAGTCTTGTAATGTGGTTGCCAAAGAAAAAGGATTATAGGCTCAAATAGGTTAACTAAGATACATAACAATTAGGTGGGTAAAATATACATATCCAACTCAACAAAGAAACGTCTATATCACTTCCAAGATTGAACAAAACTACTATTTCGCTTTGCAAACACACAGGACAAGTTCTAGGCATCAAATGCAATACATAGAATATAACAAATTCTTACACATACATGGTACATAACTCACTCAGGATTAGTTTCAGACACTCTAGTCAAAGTAGTTAAGCCAAGTTAAGATCATACAATTTAAGGTACTTCTACAAGAGTCAAAAACTGAGCATAAGCGTCACAACCAAAGTACTCACTATTCTCAAGGCATAACCAAGTCAAGAGATATTGCTTCAATTCAAAGCACAACACAATGACTCCTCTTCATAAAAAAACTAACTACACCCGGTTCAAATAAAACCCTTGGAAAAGAACCGTATTTTAAAGAAAACCCAAGGGGTAATTTCTACATTTCCTAACAAAAGAAAATCTTTTTGTTTTATTTTTTTCTTTAGACTTAAATCCCTCAAGAAAATTATCTAATAGATCCATCGTCGGGAAAAGTCCAATCCTTTTTTTTTATTTTTTCTAAAAAAAATAAAAAAATTATTCAATTAAACTAACACAACTAAAATAGCATAGAAAGTCACCCAGACAATCTCTTCACCCCACACTTAAAATTGTGCATTGTCTCCAATGCACACCATACTAATAAGAGGGTAAAAAAAACTCTTTGGTAGGCCAAAGGACGAAGCATTAACAGCTCATGGGGTACTCAGACTTCTCCCAAGCTTGATCTTTTGTCCGGGTACCTCACACTTAGTTCCAACCATTTGGTTTGCTGTTGCATCCTTCCCATACCTTTGCTTTCCATGCTCCTAGAAAATAAAAAATTGACACTACAAAAATAATACAATCAAACAAAAATAAAAAAATTAAATAAAATAAAGCAATAAAGTTGGGTTGCCTCCCAACAAGCGCTTGATTTAACGTCACGACACGACGTGAATTACTTTCTGCCTCCACTTTGAACTTATGAATCAGACCCCAAGTTTTGATTTTGCTCTATGATCATGATCCTAGGGTGGTGGAACGAATCTGACTGGCCCAATAAATTAATGTAGTATTCTGCACTTCTTGACCTTTAGATGAGGTGTGTAATCCCGACTTTCTGGCAAGAAGAATTCCAGAATGTAAGTACTTTGTTCTTCATTCCTTGACTCCTCAAATGGCTCAGACGACTCTATTTCCATATCATAATCTAAACACAATGTCGAAAAATGCTTGGAGTGAGGACCAATGCACTCAACTACATGAACATTGGGAATGTCTACATTCTTAACACTAATGACAATAGAGTCAACTAAATATGTATCCTCAATATCCTTGGTTGACTCTAGTATCTCTTCTACAACATCGACATCCTCAAAATCTAGTGCGATTGATTGTTGGTGTTCTACTCTAGCCTCCTCCTCTAGCTCATCCTCGTATTTTTTTAAATCCTCCAGTAATATGGCAATTTCTACAGCCCTTTCTTGCTCATATTGGCTACTATCCACAATGTCAACTTGTTGCGCTTTACAAGGTTCAATTAATTTAGTCGCTTGAGCCTCCAAGTTATGAATAGTTGCCCATTGCCTTTGTACCCGCAATTGTATCCCATCATGTTATTTCGTAAGGTACTTTAGCATATCCTCGATCTCTTTCAGGTCCTCATACCTGGGTTCTTTGCTCCTATTAACTTCACCAGAAAAAGAAGAACCATCAAAGTAAGGGGTTGGGGGAAGGTAAGAAATATAAGCACAATCGTGAACGTGACCATCTTGACCACCACACATATCACACACATCCACACATAAGATTGAGTTGGTGCACAAAACTCGCTCTCGGGAATATTTTGATAATTTTGCCCTGAGTGGTTTTCTTCACAATATGCATAAGGAGGATTAAAAGTAGAATTACCAACATCTAAATTCTCATAATTCCATGATGCCATATTTCTCAAATAAATAAATTAAACTAAAATAAAAAAATAAAAAAAATTAAATAATAAAATAAAAGTTCAAACTTGAAACCTAGCAATATGTACACCTACAACTACACTGTTAGTTCCCCGGCAACGGCGCCAAAATTTAATCACGCCCAACTATGCCTTACAAAAAGGACAATGCGGTCATTGCAAATATAATCCGGTTTACAAGTCTGGAGTCGAATTCCACAGAGAAATAACGTTTAGCTACACCTGTTCACTATCACCAACAAGACAAGCTAGAACAATTCCTAACAACAACAACAACAACAACCCAGTAAAATCCCACAAGTGGGGTCTGGGGAGGGTAGTGTGTACGCAGACCTTACCCCTACCCCGAATGAGTAGAGAGGCTGTTTCTGAAAGACCCTCGGCTCAAGATAATAAAAAGACAAAAGAAGAGCGTATTAGATTCACCGCGAAAATCATATGGTAAAAGGAACATAGAAAGCAGGAAAAAAAAAGAAAAAAAATTAAATAAAAATTAAATAATAATAATAATAGTTCAGAATAATTCGTAATTTATAGATATTTAGATTCTTGTATTTAACTAATTAACTAACGAATTAAAATAGTAAATTAACAACTAACGATAATGAGGGTTAGAGAAAAGATTAAGGAGGTCTAGAGTTATGATTTCCTCAATTGTCGGAATCCTTCCCGCTATATCTTCTATAATTTTGCCTAAGTATTATCTACCAATCATGAGCACTCTTATTAACGTAAATCTCTCCCGAGTAATTACGACAATTTACTAGACGCACTCTCCCGAGCTACGTTAGCTGGCTTTTAATACAACTCACTTCATATCGCATCCAAGGCTTCGTTATCCCTAATCCCGCCTTTAAACCCTCAGTTATTGATCCTTCGTACACTCTGGGGGTGGTGTTGTTCAACAATTACCTAAATATGCACTCTATCCCGAGTTATGCATACTAAATAGACACAGCTAATTGAGAGCTCTTCAATCAACCAGAATATAAACGTAGTTGAACAAATAGAGAAAAGCTATGGCTCAATTATATAAAAACATAACAAGAATTTATCCTACAAAAGGTTCTATCAAAAATCTAGATAACAAATTCATAATAGTATGTAAAACTACAATACTAAAAGTCATAACCAACAATGAAAATTAGGAAGAGGAAGGAAAAACTCGTAGAAAAATTCCACGCCTTGCTCCTCGCGTGTTCTTGCCTCCAAAGGTGTTGTCTAACCCTAAAGTAATGTCTTTCCTAGTTTTGGCCGGCTTCCTTCATTTAATATAGGGTTTAGGTCTTCAAACCCCGTATTTTACACTTTGGTCCCTGAAATTTACGCTTCCTGCTGCGGTCCTACCGCGGTTACACCAGGACCGCGGCCAGAGTGGCCTTCAGAATCTACAGCAGTATTCTGCCGCGGTCCTATCGTAACCGAGGTTTTTCACCTTGTTACGTTTGGAATTTGAAAAAACGTAAAACATAAAAGTTGTAGACCTTGGAGTTAGATTTCCAACCATATATTGTGGAGCCCAAATTGAGTTCTGAAAAAAAAGTTATGTCTATTTTACTAGATAGTGCACAATATTCCTCCTTGACTCCTCGTTCGTACTTAATTATCAAATTTGACCCCCGAATACGATCTTGGCTTAATTCCTTGGGTTTTTACTCAGACTTCAAAGCTCCAAATCACTTGAATTCATTCCATAACATCTATATAGCTCAAAATCACTCCTATAAGGCATAAAATACACTGTTAGTGAAAAATACTAGCGATTAAAGCACAAACTCAACTAAAGTGCAGTAAATTAAAGTGTAATAATCGACTAAAATATGTAATTATATCCTATCATCACATTACAAAAGGATTCAATAAACAGTAACATAGCACCCCAACTTCTTATGTTACAGAAGTAGAGAAGTACCAAAAGAATGGGGCTATTATGGTTTGAAATACTCAAGTAGATATAGGCATGCTTGTTACATATGTACGTACGTCAAGTGATTCAAAGCAACATGTATACCCTTACCTTCCTCACATTTGCCAAAATTGAAAGATTTGGCACAATTACAAAGTACAAATAAATAGGGAAAAAAGATATGCATCATTGCCACTAGAATCTAAAGAGAGAGGGGGATCTACGTTTCCCTAGGTAGAGGAAGGTGGATCCACTACTGGTTCAAGGCCTTCATCTTTTTCAATCTCTCATTCAGTTTCGAGTACTTGAATTGGAACCAATACTCAAGGATCCAGTTGTAGCGGGCCGAGTGGGAAGATTTTCACGAGCAGTTAGCTCTACTTCTCGGGCCTTGACGATACAATCATCAACATCGATGATGCCCATTTTGGCCTCTTCCAAGGTTTTCCTCCTTATATTCAATATAGCATATGTCTCTAAAAGACAAGGGAATCATGTTGGTCCTGGAGTTTTGCTAGGTGTTCATCAATTTAGACATAAGGTCGTCCCTTCAGATCTCATGGCACTAAGGCGAGAGTCGAGCTCAACATTTATAGTTGAGTGAATCCAGTTCTGATCCATGGCCCTCTTGAGCCTATCATCTATTCGGTCCCTCTTCTCCTCGGTAGCACTGGCCTCTTCGCTTTTGAGTGTAAGTCTACCTTCAAATTATTGATTTGCTCCTCAACGGCAGATTCACACTCGACAACAGCAAATACATCGTCATGAGGCTCGGCCCACTTAGCCTTAGCCTCTTGAAGTTTTTCGTGTAATTGAGAAGCTTCCTAGACGTGGCCATTTTATCTTGTTTGCTCTACTACAACCGAGCCTCGAGCTTGCTCATTTTTGTAGCTTTTGCCTCCAACACCGGGAGGTGCGCGACGAGCTGGTTCTGTTTAACCAAAAGTTAATCCAGCTCGGAAGCAAGTCCTTGCTTATTAAGGATCAACCTTTGCATGAATTTGGCCTATAAAAAAGAATATTAAAGTTAGGATTTCTACTGAAGCATGTAAGTAGAAAAGAATAAACTAGTACGTTACTTGCGTCGCGCTATGCACATCATTGCTTATGAGACATTCCCCGAAAAAGGAGCATATTTTCTTTTAATCTTTCTCCGAAGTCAGCGGCTTTAGATAGTTCACAATGGTACATGCGTCGTGCTATACACGACACTGCTCATTAGTCACTCCCAAGAAAGGGAGGTATTTTCTATCAACCTTTCTCTGAAACCATTGGCTTTAGATAGTTCACAAGCTCTACAGGCTTGGATAAAATATGGCACTCTTTAAAAATCAAAAGAGATGCATTTCTCCTCCCTCAAATATTCGGTGACGGGGTGAAAAAACATGTCCCAAGTTTCCACGTTCAAGAGACCAAGGAAGAGAGATGTCCCTTTCTTGTTCAGACGGTACCGGTATAGGAGATGTAATTATTGCTGGTGGCAAAGGAGCAGCAGGTGTTGATGGGCATGAACCTATCAATATGGAAGGTGAAGAAGCAACGGTGGCAGAAGAAATGTTTATGGTTATTTGCTCAGTGGTTGGAGACAGATAAAGCCTATGGTCCGAACTCCTTGGACCGGAAACAACAATGGGGTCCGGGAAGAGAGAATCAACATTCTCTACGAGGTCCATCTCATTCCAATGTGCTTGGGTTTCTTCTATGGTCGGGTTTTGAAGCTCCCCCCAGCTGATCATTCAGTTGAGCCTAAGAAGTTCCTTTTCTCCTTAGAAAGGAAACCTCTTCGTCACTCGCTTCCCCTTCATCGACGAGGACCACTGTGGTCAGCTCGAATGGCATTTTCCTTGCTTTCTTCTTTTGAGCCCCAGTTGAAGAGGAGCGTCTTCTCTTCAATTTCTTGATCTCTGGTTTGAGACTTAGAGGGAGGAGGCACCCTCACCGGAGTCTTGTGTATATCTACGAGCTCCTCTCCGGGCAAGGGCATTTTCTAACACCCTCCTAGTCTACTCGAGATCAACTAAGACATCGGCCTCGGGGCAGATGACAGAGCCCCTCGGAAGTCCTGTATTGGGCCGAAAAATAGAGTTAGCAGTTTGTTATAAAGATTTTTTATGTTCAAATAAGGGTAAAAGAAAAGGTGTTTTGACCATGATGTTTGGCCTTCCACTCGTATTTGGGGGATGTTTTCTTCCACCTGCATGATTGTAAAGTCGTGATTTCCAGAATTTTTTTAACCTACTGGTCCAACCCATGGTGGTTTCCATCGGGTAGTTGAAACAAAAGAAACAAGAAAATTAGAAACAGCGGAAAATAGTTTTTCGAAGGAATAAAGTGAATGATTGAAAACTTACATAAGCGATTCCACGACTCGGGAAAAGTTAGAGTTGTGGCCGGGATGATGTCTTTGGTAGCAATGAAGATGAATCGTTCCATCCATCCACAATCATTATTATCGTCTACGCTGGTGAGGAGAGCGTGGTGGTCGTGATTGCTAGAGTTTATTACTCCCCCATGGAAAATTTTGGGAGAGTTAAGGTTCGTTACGTGTGCAAGGGTTAGGATTTCCCTAGTCTCCGTGCATAGTTGGTGAAGGCAGGCCACCGTCCGTCACGTAGATGGGTCTGGCCTACTTGTGCTAAGCAGACCTGATATCAATGGCAAAACTCCAAAATTATTAGGATACTGGAAGGGTGAATGAAGGAGGGGCACCTACTAACTGGCCAAGTCCGCGAAAATGCAAAAGAAGCCTTCTCCTGAAAGTCGTTAGCGGTGATGAGATGATGTGGTGTAATGGTACTAACAATGGGAGGTTCAGAATCGACTTCGCCCCCTTGTCCTTATTTTTTTTCGGGCCTCCCCTGAAGAGAAGACTAGTGTTGCCGGAGATAATAGCGTAAGAAGCCATGGTAATAAAATGTTAGTAAGATTCTTGCTGAGAAACTTGAAGGTTATGAGAGATTTCTAAGCAAATGTAGAGAAGAAGAAGAAGAAAGACTTATGAAAGTTGTGAAAGTGAAGAAGTAAAAATGATGAACATTATAGAAGTCATAAACAACAAAAATTATGGTCATGATCGCCTCAAAAATTGGCAAAAATATTTGTTGCATGATAAAGCAACACGTATTTGGGACATTAAACGCGAGAAGACGTGAGTCCTTTCAAGCGTCAGAGACTATTTAGGAACTTTTCCCCCGAGAAAGGAATCTTCACCAACTTCTTAGTAATACTAAGGTATGTCACCGAAAAGTATGAGGACTATCTGTATAGGGTAAAATTGCTTTATAACGAATGGTCGAATGATAACATAACACGTGGAACCGAAGATGGGCAAAAGGGAAGTTAGGGAATAATCAATACCGGAGACAACAAATGTACCGATATTAGATAAATCTTCAATGGAGAATGATCAAGGGGTTTTCATCAGATTGCATTCAATGAGGGAATATTCACTAACATAAAATGAGCGATTGTTGCAGAGAATATTTGCATTCATGGTCTGCTGTTACACGTTCATCAATGAATATTTTATCTATACTATATTAAAAGCACGAAGGCCCTTAGCGAAATGTCGTTCGTCTTTTTCCATAATATTTAGCATTTTGAAGTCAATTCAAACTTTACTGATCAAAATTTCCTTACACAACAAATCATAATATTTAGGACATCAAAATCAATTAAGTTTAGAAAGAATTACAAGAAAATACACTTGACATCACACCATAACAAAAAATGGCCCATTTTTTTTTAAGTTTTACCCTACCTAGCCTATCTTTTGATAGCTAGTACAAATTCAAAATCTATGTTCTTACAACCATTGCTTCTAAAAGCTATCGAGTTAAATTTGTGTTCTCACAAATATTGCATGCACTCTCTTTTCTTCTCACATCTTTTACATATTCTCAAGGGGCCATCCGCTATTAATGTTTCTCCCATGTGTCATCTGGTTGCAATGTAAGAAAATTGAAGAGTAGAAGTTCACCATTGAAGGCTATTTAAAACTTTGCTTTCGAAAATAAAATTTTTTGAGTTTGCTAGTTGTTTGGGTTGGGTCTTGTTCCAATTGATTGAAAATATCAGAAGGAGATCAAAATTTCAATTTGAAGTGATTTTGAGTAGATTTGAACAAGATTTGAGTTAAATTAGAAAAAAAATGCAAGGAAGAAGACACAGTCAGTTTTTTGTATAATTATGTATAATCTTGTATAATAGTGTATATGGGTGTATAAACACATCTTATACACTATTGTACACTTTTATACACCTTTATACAAGTGTATGTAGACGAACTTCTTCCACGTTTTTCAGTTGTAATTCTTGTTCAAAGCCAGTCCAAATCTCCATTAAATGACTTCAAATTTTATATACAACTTCGTTATACTATTTCTAACAATTCTAAATAACATCCACTCCAAATTTCTCACAAAATCAAATTTGGAATCTAAACCCACATATTTAAGCTTGTTAAAAATCTAATTTCCACCATTTAAATGGATTTGGTTTGTTGAACTAATATTTGAGTTATAGTTGTTGATTTAAAAATTAACTTAAAAGCTTGAACAATCTTTTTTAAAAATTAAATAGTAATTTTGAGAATTTATTAGTATTGAATGTTGAATCTTAGCATAATATTTTTGGGATAGTTAGTTGTAAATTAAAATATGGGCTATAAAATTAAAAAGTAGGGATCCCAATTGTTGATACGTGAAATTTCCCCTTAAGTTTACCGTCTAAAAATCAAACAATTAGTTTATAATTTCTTCTTCTTATTTTACGCGCATAATATATTTTAGGAACGTGCAAAGCTCCTTTCAATGTTGTACTCTTTTCTTCCAATAAAATATTTAAACTGCTCTATATATATCAATTTATATTATTATTTACATAAAAATATACTTATGTTATTAATTGTGGTTTTTTTTTCCTGCTATTTATAACTTTGCATTCTAACCATCTAAAAATCATGAGTATTATGAAAAACTTAAAATCGAAGTATTGAAATAATACTTGACAACTATACAAAAAAATAATAAAAAATAAATAGTATACAATTCAGTGTATTTGGAAAAAAAAGTAAAATATTCTTAACCTAACCACTTGATAAAGTTATAATTTAATATTTAAAACTTTTAAATCAAGTAAAATTTTAGTTATTAAATAACTCTTTATTATAACTATTTACAAAATTTTAATATTTTAAATATTAAATAAATTATTTACTTGTTTGAATTGTGTAACACGTCTATAATATCTTTCATGTTAATTTTTTAAATATCTATAATGAAATCAACTAAATTTTATCTATTGAACTTTTGTATAATATTTGAACTTTTGTGTATGTATGTATATATATTGTCACACCTCCTTTTTTCACTACTACACCCCGTGAAGGGTATAATAAAAGGAGTTTTTCCAATTAAAGGACAATCGAAATGGGATTCGTTTATTAAGAGATTCAGAGTCGCCATTTGGGAGATTTATGGTGTCCCAAGTCACCGGTTTGAATCCCGAATCGAGGAAAGGGTTTGACTCTGTTTAACAGTCGCAAACCAGAAATCCGGGTAAGGAATTCTGTTAACCCGGGAGAAGGTGTTAGGCACTTCCGAGTTCTGTGATTCTAGCACGGTCGCTCAACTGCTATATTTGGCTAAACTTTTTGATTTTTATACATGTTATGCCTATAGTGCAATTTAGAATGATTTAACCGCTATTAGTCAATTTTTAAGAAAGTGAACGTCGTTTAAGAACGTATTTTCGGACCACGTCACATGAAATGCACCCGGATCCTCGACACATTCTTATTCAACGTTTTCGAATTTGGATTTGGGTCGCATGAAATGCACACCCGTATTAGGAAGATAAGATTATTAAGAATCGCGCCTAAAGCGACTAACGTGTTGTTATCTTTTGGGAAGGCCGTAAAATTTGCTAAACGGCCCATCTCGAATTCTAAGTATTTTTTAATTAAGCAATTAATGAGGGCCCCCCAATTATATCTTTGATTTGGCGAGGCTCGTCTCATTTTATTATTAAAGGCCAACTTAAAGTAACTAAATTTTCTATTTATATTGTTTCTCTCTAAAGGTCAATTAATTCACGAATATAAATTCGGGTCTTGAATTCAAGTCCGAATTCAAACAAAAGGGTAAAACCTTTTAGCTTGAACCTGCTACCTAATTCAAGACCCAATTTTATATTTTTTAGTTAATTTCCCATATTCTTAATTTAATTTGTAGAAAATTTTTGACTTATAGCAAACTTGTTTTCTTTATATCTAGAATTTCTGAGACTCAATTGTATTTAGAAATGGGCTACTCATCAGCCAGGGCCCAAATGCATTAATCGATTTAACAAGGCAACGTTTGGGCCTCATATTGAGTCCAGAACCAAGGCCTGCGTCTTAACCCAAATTCACGGCTGACTGAGGTTATAACCTCACATAATATACATCAGGAACTGAGGTGTTTTTCTAAAAATGATGGAAGCTAATTTTGGATTTAAGATTATTCTAATTATTTTTACTACTAAAGATGAGTATAAAACTTTAGAGATGAGTCAGTTTAACTACTCAAAGTCGAAAGCCAACAACCATTTGCTCAATACAAAAATTATTTTAGCTTGAACAATTTAAGCTAATTAACTAATACTTATATTGACATATCAATTTGATTAACCAATTATAAGTTCTTGCTTTATATAAACCATACGTCAACTAAAGGCCCTACGTATGTGTCACACCTCCCTTTTATAGGTTACACCCGACGAATGAGTATAATAAGGAGTTTTTTCCAATTTAAGGACAGTCAGAACGGGATTAGTTATTTAAGTTTTTCAGAGTCGCCACTTGAGAATATAATGGTGTCTCAAGTCACCGCTTTAATCCCGAACCGAGGAAAGTTTGACTCTGTTACAGCCTGCGAACTAGAAATCCGGATAAGTAATTCTGTTAATTCGAGAGAAGGTGTTAGGCACTCCCGAATTCCGTGGTTCTAGCACGGTCGCTCAGCTGTTGTATTTGCTTTTATCTGATTTCTTTATATATTCCAATTTATGTGCATTATTAATATTCCGCTGTATCAATTTTTAAGGAATT